>JARGXX010000107.1:0-169556 GCA_030374765.1 Agarophyton chilense
AATTTCAACCAAGTACTCTAAAAAATCCAAACTTTTTCTCACCACTCTTCCTTTCTATACAGATGCTACTTACTTCTCGGAAGTGCACCAGTAAAAACATGGTCTTTCCACAAACATGTCTGTCGGCAACCCTTTTACGCGAGCTCTTTCACCTTTCACATTCGCCAGTATTCGCCTGTGGTAGTCTAAGGTTGGGGCGCCGGTAGAAAAGACGTTCAGCCCCCACCGGTTCAATAAAACGTCGTTACCCGCGGTATAAAGCCGTCAGAGGGAGACACAGGCATGGGAATCGGCTCTATAGAGCAGCTATGGCCATGGTACGGCGCCTGGTAGGAGGGAAACGATTTTGCTCACATTGAGTGAAATTGCCTGCGGGCACTTTTGGTTCAACTGCGAATTACGGCTCATATTTTGCACCCCGAAAGTGCGAAATAATAATGCAAATCAACAATCGGGGTGCAAATTATGAGCCGTAATTCGCAGTTGACAAATTTATTGCCTGCAGGCAATCCCAATCCCCCTTTTTTGACTACGTCTGCCCCACATCTCAAAAACACCCCCACTGGGCCCCCCACACCCCGTTTTTCGCCTTCGCCCACACGCCTCTCCCTACATTTGCGCCACATTCCTAAACTCTCACCACACCCCTCATCTCTCGCATACGCTTTGTGTAGACCCATTACAAACCGTCATTGCAAAACCGAAAGCCTAATGATGTTATCACAAAACCCCTTCACTCGCGCACAGCGCTTCTTCTCCACTGTACCGTGTCACCACACTATATACAGTTCAACTTTTCAATTTCAACCAAGTACTGTAAAAAACCAAACTTTCTCACCACTCTCCTCTCTATACAGATGCTACTAATTCTCGGAAGTGCACCAAAACATGTTTTTCCACAAACATGTCTGTCGACACCCTTTACGCAATAGCTCGTTCACCCTTTCACATTCGACAGTATTCGCCTGTGGTATGTCGTCTAAGTGGTTGGGACGCCGCTCTAGAAAAAGGACGTTTCAGCCCCAACGGTTTCATAAACCGTCGTTTCCCCCGCCGGTATAAAGCCGTGAGAGGGAGACACACAGGCATGGGAATCGGCTCTATAACAGCGTCTATGGCCTTGGTACGGCGCCTGGTAGAAGAGAAACGAGTTTGCTCACATTGAGTGAAATTGCCTGCGGGCACTTTTTGGTCAACTGCGAATTACGGCTCATAATTTGCACCCCGAAGGTGCGAAATAATAATGCAAATCAAACAATCGGGGTGCAAATTATGAGCCGTAATTCGCAGTTGAAATTTATTGCGCCTGCAGGCAATCCCAATCGCTCTTTTTGACTACGTCTGCCCACATCCTAAAACACCCCCCTCGGGCCCCCCACGCCTAACCAACGCCATATTACGTCTTCAAACCAAGTATTCTACAACACATAGCCTCTCCACAGCACAATGGTAAACATCACGCGCTAGGGTGCCACGCGCGCATTCAAGTGGCCATTTGCTTTACATATGCACGCACGTGGGTGCTTCCATTACTTTTAAACGCGGAGCTGCAGTACGTCGTACTTACCTCAATACGCGTGTACGCTGTGATGATCTTTACCGTTTAATACAATCATCACGGAAAAAGTACGGGTAACTTTCGATATAAGATTACCTTTTTGGTAAAACCACATTTTACGCCTGCAATCGTCAAATGGCCCCATTTCGTAACACTTCTATAATTCCTCACAACACACAAAACCGCCTCCTTGACTGGTCCCGCCCCGTTGCAACTCGCGTGTACTCATCGTACGGTTTTATACTGGCATCACAGTGGCGCCGTTGCAAGCGCCCAATCTACTTGGAATATACGTATTCAGAAAATGTTCTACGTATGACCTAAAACAACTACTGATGTAGTACTATGTGTGTTACTACCTCTTACTTATGCTGATTACCAATAGTATTAGTACACACATATACTTGTACTACCAGAATTACTAGTACAAAGTAGAAAAAGAAGCACGATGAAAGGTTAGGTTTTAGGATAGAAACGAGTACTTTATTCCAAGGTATCTAGATATGCTACTGTTACAACAGACCGCATCGGTGCATCATGCGTTATTGGCTTCAGATTCATCACTGACGACCCAGTCAGACTCATGAATGCCATCGCTATCAGCCCCTGCATAGCCCGTTGTTGTCCCCTCCCACCAATTGCAAAATCTCCGCGTCTAAATCCGATTCGTCGTGTGGCCACCTCCATCGCTTCTATCTCGTCTGCTTCTATCGGCGACTGACTCATCGTCCTCTCCGGAGTTATTCTTTGGTCCCCTTGTTCCCCCAGTCCTTCATATATCCTCTTCGGCTTGTAGGTCCACGTCATCATTGGACACAAACCGCGGAGTGAAATCCCTGTTGCCGGTGAACTGCATTCAGGGAGCTGATATCCGTCAGGCACCCATGTACATGTGGGGTAGCGGACCAGCTCACGCTCCATGTGCCCGTCTTCGTAAGAAGCTCCAGCGTGGAACACGTCTCCCCTGCCAATGAAAAACAGAGAACTGCGGCACTCGCAACTTTTTCACCTCCATGGCTCTTCGAAAGCTGCTTCAGGCGCTGCAAGCTTCCGAATACCGTGCCGTGCGAATCTTCGCACACCCATATGGGGAAACGAAAACTGCCCAGAAACCATCATAAAGTACCCCGGGTTTCCCTCCGGCCTCCCTTTCTTCTGTCGTGCGTCAGCCCTCGAAAAGTCGGTGTGAGAGAGCTTGCCGGCCGGCATTCCAAGCTCTCGTGCACAAAAACTCTGCCTCCCGTCAACCGGGCCCATGCATCTTGATGCTGTTGCTGAGGTTGTTGTTCAATTCGCAACGCACACAAGATCTGGCCCAGCCGCGCATCCAACAATGCCCGACCCCGAACAAGCCCTCTCCAATTGCGGGTCGCGTTCGAGTTGGCACTGCAGTCCACCATCCCGGCTCGGGTCGTCATAAACCTTCCACTTCCAACTCCTACATTCCGATTCCTTTCCCATCCACCGCCGATCCGGCGTTGATAATCGGGTGTCCATCTTATGCGGTTCGATTCAAATCCGCAAGTCGGGCTGCTGCTTGAAGTTGTCTTCAAACCATTGCAGCATTTTCCCAGACACATCCCCACCATTCAAACATTTCGGCGCACCCCTCATCGGTTGCAAAACGATTCCATTCCAAAATGCAGAACCCTTGGTGTTGCAGCTCCCTGCGCTTTTCACCGAAGAACTCCAACGCCAACTCATCCCGCTCCATCTGCTGCCATCCACAGGCGCTCCTCTTCACTTTTCGTCGGATTGCTGCTCGTCGGTAGCACTTGTCCAAACACCGGAACCTTGGTAGATTCCAGGCGCCGCATGCTCTCTCCTTCGCGGCGTGCCAAAACACCAGATGGTGGACCAGCTTCAGCTCTTCCGCCGTCAGGCATTCAGCTCGGTGCTTGGGACGCCAATATGGATGGTGTCCAGCCAATGGATGCACGTGGTTCAATCATCACGTTAACATCCTTTGGCAACATGCTCGGCGGCACATTTGCCCAATTACACCATGCCGGCGATTGAAGCCCCTTTGTAAGTTTCTGGCAGCCTCATCCATTGCGGCGGTCCATCGGGAGGGTTAGAGTCGTCAAATGGGCGCTCAATGTCAGCATCTCTCATCGACCCCTCCCCACCCTGCTGCACACCTTCACCCACTGCATCGTCTGTCACGAATGCCTCATTACCCTCGCCGTCTGAGAAGTTCTCCGCGCGGATTCCCAGGTTCCCCAACAGTTCAAACAGAGTATCTCTCCGCAACTGCTTCATGCCGCTGCAACAACTCCCTTTCCTGTGCCATTTGGGTTTCTCTTCGACCGGCGACTGGGTGGAGACAGTCTCGTGTCAGGAGCTTTTCGCTTCACACCCCTTTGCACGCCCAACCGGCACCCTCTTCCACCCTTGGAACATGTTTCTTTTTCCTTTCCCCTTACGCGTGCTCACCCTTGGACGCGACTCCGTTGTAGTTCATGTCGTCGTCCAAGTCCAACACAGCCACCTCCGGCGACGGCGCCACAGTCTTCACAACCTTCGCCCGTCCCGGAGCGCTCCGACTTTGATGCTGCCCCGAGGGCTCGCTGGAGACCCTGTCCCTACTCCTCTCCTCAATCCCTACTTCAAACAACCCCTCCATCCTGTCCGTCACTTCCTTCATTTTGCGCTCCAGCTTCCTTTCCCACTGCCGGGGTCGCTCCCGGAGTTCTCCATCTTCGACACAATCATAACGAGGAAGTTCCGCACGGTGGACGTTTCCACTCCGCCAATGCTTCTTTGGGTGTCGAGCACGGCGGCAACCGTCACGTCCTTCTTCTCTGCCACTTGTTCGGCAAAAGAAGTACACCTGCAGCGCAAACTTGAAAAAGTAATACCGCATATCCTCGAAACGGCCCCTTCTCCCCCCTTCGAAACCCCCGCGGGTACCCAGTAAAGCCTTCACACACTCCACGCAAAACAAAAAACCGCCTTCATCGAGTGTGTACAACCGGTCGTCCGACAAATGCGACAGACCCAACTTCGGCGCCTCTTTGCACACCTTCTCAAAGTTGCTCAGCAACTCCGGGCTCCTTACAAGAGCAAGGGCAATGTCCGGCGTAGCGCCGAAGTTGCGTCGGTTCCAATGTGCCGAGTAGCATAAACTCTTGCATCGCTACTGCCACCGCATATGACGTCAGTGACTTTACCTTCACTTTGTCATCCAACACTGACGCCATTATGAACGACACGGTGGTGTGCACGCGGTCTGCAAACGACATCGCCAACACGTTGCTTGCCATGATGTTCAGCTTACAACCGATGCTCAACCGCTCCTTCCTTGTGAGGTCCTTCCCGTCCGGGTCGCAACCACAGAACGACGTCCAGCACTTTGGTCATGCTTTTCCACCTCTGGGACGTGTTCCTCAGGTCTTGGTACACCACCAAACGATGAAGCCCATCCACCAACAGACACTCACAGGTAATTGAATTGCCTTGAAGAACCTCATCCACTGATCTGCCGCCGAGCACGATTGCAACGCTCACCCGCCCAACCGCTCCCAAAACACCTTGCTGCTCCATCATAACCTTCAAATTCTCCCTGTGCTGCCCATTCAATGCCCGCACTTGATGCTCCCCGTAGCGAATTCTGCCGATATCCACCGTAGCATTCACCTGCCTATAGTGGTTCAGCTCAATCTTGCTATCGGTGGGGATCGCAACAGCCTGTTTTTCGGAGGCTCCACCGCTTGTGACAATGACCGGGTGTTCGACGGGCCCGACCTCATACACCGTGAAAATGACGTCCTCATCCACCTCCACTGCCTTGGCGGCCGAAGTACCCCACTTCAATCGTTCCGCCCGGTGGCGTACGAGGGCGTGGCGTTACTGCGCGTGAAACGGATGTGCCCCTGCGCGGCGTTGGTTGAGACCTCAGACGAGGTCGCCCAGTGCGTCGAATTGTACCAGGAGAAACGGTGGCAACAGTTGCCCCAGCACCAGTTGCAGTCGAACCAGATGCATTCGAGCGCTGCGATGCGCGCCCTTGGCGGCTCTGGGACCTCGTCTTACGACTTCCCGTTCGGGGCGTCGTAGGTGGACGCCGTTGTACGTCGGGAGTACCCTTCGACGGGGGTGGGGACTTTCTCCTCCTCTTTCCGACCGCATCAGCGGATTCATCTGAATCCACCTCAACCACCTCCCCTGTTGTTTCCATCGCCTCCATCATACCGAGGTCCCACGAATAAAAAGAATTCGGTAACACCCCACCCAGTGTTGCAGGCGGTTCTTCCACACCACCAAATCGGTACGGGTACCTAATGTCGTCAAACCCCGGCAGGATCTTAACACTGCGAACTTTCACCAAATCCTCACCTTCCGCCTCAAAGCTCTTTAGGCTAGATCCATGCATATCCCTGGACAATTCCCCCTCCTTCCTACCAGGCATCAACACAGCCGTTCCGACGCGCCGGCGGTTTCCCCCTTCGCCTTTCGCCAAAAGAAACACGACGTCGGCTGCTTTCATGTTTTGATGTTTTCCACGCGATGGCATTGCAATACACACAATATGAACCGGGGAGATGCGCGCAGAAGAGCGTGACAAAAAAAACTATGACACGGGCGAATGAAGGCGGAACACAAAGCCAAATACGGCAGATCCGAAACTCAGGCCCGCGGGGAGATGATTCAAGTAAAAGTGCAGACTTGATGCGAACTTTGATGGCGCCCGCTTGATCCGTTTACAAAACAAGACAGAGGCTGCAGTTCGGGAAAGGGAAGGAATGTGACGGCGGGGAAAACGGGTGTAAACGGGTGTACTTCGACTCCGTCCTTTCCGCGAAAAACTAAAAAGGGCTCCTAGTGGTTGTGTAGTGGCAACCTGAACCCCAACGACGCGTGACACGCGTCACAGCAATCGCGATCCGTTCCAAAAAAACCGCTGCACAGACACCAAATTTTATAAGTTTTAGGGGGGTTGTGTGTGGCAAATTGCCTGCGGGCACTTTTGGTCAACTGCGAATTACGGCTCATAATTTGCACCCCGAAAGTGCGAAATAATAATGCAAATCAACAATCGGGGTGCAAATTATGAGCCGTAATTCGCAGTTGAAATTTATTGCCTGCAGGCAATCCCAATCGCTCTTTTTGACTACGTCTGCCCACATCCAAAAACACCCCCCTGGGCCCCCAACACCCCGTTTTTTCGCCTTCGCCCACACGCCCTCTCCCTACATTTGCGCCACACTCGTAAACTCTCACCACACCCCTCATATCTCGCATACGCCTGCTGTAAACCCATATCAAGCGTCATTGCAAAACCGAAAGCCTAATGATGTTTCACTAAACACCTTCACTCGCCCACAACGCTTCTTCTTCACTGCACCGTGTCACAACTCATGTACATTCAACTTTTCAATTTCAACCAAGTACTCTAAAAAACCAAACTTTCTCACCACTCTCCTTTCTATACAGATGCTACTAATTCTCGGAAGTGCACCAAAACATGTCTTTCCACAAACATGTCTGTCGGCACCCTTTACGCGAGCTCGTTCACCATTCACATTCGACAGTATTCGCCTGTGGTAGTCTAAGGTTGGGCGCCGCTAGAAAAGACGTTCAGCCCCAACCGGTTCAATAACCGTCGTTACCGCCGGTATAAAGCCGTGAGAGGGAGACACAGGCATGGGAATCGGCTCTATACAGCGTCTACGGCCTTGGTACGGCGCCTGGTAGAAGGGAAACGAGTTTGCTCACATTGAGTGAAATTGCCTGCGGGCACTTTTGGTCAACTGCGAATTACGGCTCATAATTTGCACCCCGAAAGTGCGAAATAATAATGCAAATCAACAATCGGGGTGCAAATTATGAGCCGTAATTCGCAGTTGAAATTTATTGCCTGCAGGCAATCCCAATCGCTCTTTTTGACTACGTCTGCCCACATCCAAAAACACCCCCCTGGGCCCCCAACACCCCGTTTTTCGCCTTCGCCCACACGCCCCTCCCTACATTTGCGCCACACTCGTAAACTCTCACCACACCCCTCATATCTCGCATACGCCTGCTTAAACCCATATCAAGCGTCATTGCAAAACCGAAAGCCTAATGATGTTTCACTAAACCCCTTCACTCGCCCACAACGCTTCTTCTTCACTGCACCGTGTGTCACAACTCATGTACATTCAACTTTTCAATTTCAACCAAGTACTCTAAAAAACCAAACTTTCTCACCACTCTCCTTTCTATACAGATGCTACTAATTCTCGGAAGTGCACCAAAACATGTCTTTCCACAAACATGTCTGTCGGCACCCTTTACGCGAGCTCGTTCACCATTCACATTCGACAGTATTCGCCTGTGGTAGTCTAAGGTTGGGCGCCGCTAGAAAAGACGTTCAGCCCCAACCGGTTCAATAACCGTCGTTACCGCCGGTATAAAGCCGTGAGAGGGAGACACAGGCATGGGAATCGGCTCTATACAGCGTCTACGGCCTTGGTACGGCGCCTGGTAGAAGGGAAACGAGTTTGCTCACATTGAGTGAAATTGCCTGCGGGCACTTTTGGTCAACTGCGAATTACGGCTCATAATTTGCACCCCGAAAGTGCGAAATAATAATGCAAATCAACAATCGGGGTGCAAATTATGAGCCGTAATTCGCAGTTGAAATTTATTGCCTGCAGGCAATCCCAATCCCCCTTTTTGACTACGTCTGCCCACATCCAAAAACAGGTCCCCCTGGGCCCCCCACACCCTGTTTTTCGCCTTCGCCCACACGCCTCTCCCTACATTTGCGCCACACTCCTAAACTCTCACCACACCCCTCGTCTCTCGCATACGCCTCTGTAGACCCATATCAAGCGTCATTGCAAAACCGAAAGCCTAATGATGTTTCACAAAACCCCTTCACTCGCCCACAACGCTTCTTCTCCACTGCACCGTGTCACAACTCATGTACATTCAACTTTTCAATTTCAACCAAGTACTCTAAAAAACCAAACTTTCTCACCACTCTCCTTTCTATACAGATGCTACTAATTCTCGGAAGTGCACCAAAACATGTCTTTCCACAAACATGTCTGTCGGCACCCTTTACGCGAGCTCGTTCACCATTCACATTCGACAGTATTCGCCTGTGGTAGTCTAAGGTTGGGCGCCGCTAGAAAAGACGTTCAGCCCCAACCGGTTCAATAACCGTCGTTACCGCCGGTATAAAGCCGTGAGAGGGAGACACAGGCATGGGAATCGGCTCTATACAGCGCTATGGCCTTGGTACGGCGCCTGGTAGAAGGGAAACGAGTTTGCTCACATTGAGTGAAATTGCCTGCGGGCACTTTTGGTCAACTGCGAATTACGGCTCATAATTTGCACCCCGAAAGTGCGAAATAATAATGCAAATCAACAATCGGGGTGCAAATTATGAGCCGTAATTCGCAGTTGAAATTTATTGCCTGCAGGCAATCCCAATCGCTCTTTTTGACTACGTCTGCCCACATCCAAAAACACCCCCCTGGGCCCCCAACACCCCGTTTTTCGCCTTCGCCCACACGCCCCTCCCTACATTTGCGCCACACTCGTAAACTCTCACCACACCCCTCATATCTCGCATACGCCTGCTTAGACCCATATCAAGCGTCATTGCAAAACCGAAAGCCTAATGATGTTTCACAAAACCCCTTCACTCGCCCACAACGCTTCTTCTCCACTGCACCGTGTCACAACTCATGTACATTCAACTTTTCAATTTCAACCAAGTACTCTAAAAAACCAAACTTTCTCACCACTCTCCTTTCTATACAGATGCTACTAATTCTCGGAAGTGCACCAAAACATGTCTTTCCACAAACATGTCTGTCGGCACCCTTTACGCGAGCTCGTTCACCATTCACATTCGACAGTATTCGCCTGTGGTAGTCTAAGGTTGGGCGACGCTAGAAAAGACGTTCAGCCCCAACCGGTTCAATAACCGTCGTTACCGCCGGTATAAAGCCGTGAGAGGGAGACACAGGCATGGGAATCGGCTCTATACAGCGTCTATGGCCTTGGTACGGCGCCTGGTAGAAGAGAAACGAGTTTGCTCACATTGAGTGAAATTGCCTGCGGGCACTTTTGGTCAACTGCGAATTACGGCTCATAATTTGCACCCCGAAAGTGCGAAATAATAATGCAAATCAACAATCGGGGTGCAAATTATGAGCCGTAATTCGCAGTTGAAATTTATTGCCTGCAGGCAATCCCAATCCCCCTTTTTGACTACGTCTGCCCACATCCAAAAACACCCCCCTGGGCCCCCCACACCCCGTTTTTCGCCTTCGCCCACACGCCGCTCCCTACATTTGCGCCACACTCCTAAACTCTCACCACACCCCTCATATCTCGCATACGCCTCTGTAGACCCATATCAAGCGTCATTGCAAAACCGAAAGCCTAATGATGTTTCACTAAACCCCTTCACTCGCCCACAACGCTTCTTCTTCACTGCACCGTGTCACAACTCATGTACATTCAACTTTTCAATTTCAACCAAGTACTCTAAAAAACCAAACTTTCTCACCACTCTCCTTTCTATACAGATGCTACTAATTCTCGGAAGTGCACCAAAACATGTCTTTCCACAAACATGTCTGTCGGCACCCTTTACGCAAGCTCGTTCACCTTTCAAATTCCACAGTATTCGCCTGTGGTAGTGTAAGGTTGGGCGACGCTAGAAAAGGCGTTCAGCCCCAACCGGTTCAATAACCGTCGTTACCGCCGGTATAAAGCCGTGAGAGGGAGACACAGGCATGGGAATCGGCTCTATACAGCGTCTATGGCCTTGGTACGGCGCCTGGTAGAAGAGAAACGAGTTTGCTCACATTGAGTGAAATTGCCTGCGGGCACTTTTGGTCAACTGCGAATTACGGCTCATAATTTGCACCCCGAAAGTGCGAAATAATAATGCAAATCAACAATCGGGGTGCAAATTATGAGCCGTAATTCGCAGTTGAAATTTATTGCCTGCAGGCAATCCCCCTTTTGCTCCCTCAAACTGCATCTCACGTTAACCGACCCCGACCGTATTTGAGCTGTCGGCTATCGCTCTTCTGCAGTCCTCTCCGCTTGGCAACGTTCGCCTTTCGAAACTTTGTCGTTGTTTCAGCGGTGTTGCTTGTTTTGGATTCTTGCGCCCGCTGCGGTATCGAGTTACGATCAAGAACGGCTTTGACGTACACGCACCCGCTAAAGCCCAAGACCTCACCATTGCGCAAACCCCTACACGGCCCCGCTCTTTGAACCCCTAAACCCCACGACCCCTTCAATCAAGACGCCCTTGCACAACTTCAGCCCCCGAATTCCCCTTCAAAAGAACAAGTCTCTCTTCGTTCAATCACCCCCCCTTCTATCTCTCTATCTCCGCCCCCAGCCTTCTCCACCGACACTTCGAATATCTCTCCAAGTTCCGTCTTACAAGATGGTCACCACCGAAGGTCTCATTGGTTTGTTCTTGCCGCTGCGCGACGCGTACGCCCGCATGCGCCCCGATGATCCCAACGCCCGCGCGCTCCAGTACCTGGACTTGGTCTACTTCGCAGTTCAGAACCGAGGCTCTGTGCCAGCTGCAGAGGAAGTTTGCTCCTTGGTCGTGCCATCTGAAAAGCACGGCAAGTACACCAACACGGAGATACAACACAGCCTCCTCAAAAACAACTACTTTTCTCAGGTGTACCTCATGGCCAGATGTGTGGACCTCGACGATGGTAGCAACGACCGGCGTCTCAGGGACTTGTACCAGCTCTACCTCCAAATCCAAGCTTCAAGCAATACTTCTGAGCAGCAACCGTCTTCTGCTGCTGGTAATGGTACCACCCGTGCAAGTGCTCGTTCTTCCAATGCGCCTACAAATCGCCGCCGCCCCAGCCGTCAAGTCGACTTGCTCATTCCGAAAACGGCTCTCTTGTCGTCCTTCCTCAAATCGCGCATTCTGCCTCCACAGTCGCAAACTTCCAAGGACAGTCGCTCACGATTCTCCACTACCGTTGAGGCATCTCGTTTTGAAATGGTTTTGTATCTGTCGATGATCTACACTCTCAAACGCGAGAAACTCAAATCGCGCCAGACCAAGAAACAACGCCTCAATACCGGCGTTGCAACCGCGACCTCTATGTTGCCTTCGTTGCAAAACTTTAAGCACGAAACGTGCGAGCGAATTTCATTTGTCGTGCACAAGCTTGTGACCTCTTGGAATGTGTTCTGCCGCCATCTTGGGTATGACTCACTGGAGCACATGCTCGCTCCGTACATCTTGTTCGACAGCAACACCCTAACCTACCACGCTCTCGAACGCCGCGGCGAAGGCTACGCCCCTTTATCGCAAACTACCACATTTGCCAAGAACGCACAGCCTTCCAAAGTCCAATCTGAAGTGGACAGCGTCGCCTGGTCCCACACCGACGAGGTTGACCGCAATCTACGCGTGCTAGCTTCCGAATTTTTGAACGACCTTCACCGCCTGCTTTTCAACGACTTCCTATACGAAATGGATGAAACCGCTCGCTGGCAATCTTTGACGCAATTCGAGTATAACTCGACCGTCGACGTGTACCCTCACCGCTTCACGACGTTCGGTCTGCCACTTTGGACCCCGATTCGAATGGCCATGGTCGGTCCTATTCCAGGCCAACCCCTCAACCCGGCCGTGGAGATAGCCAAAAAAGAAGCCGAGTTGGTGGACATCATTATGAACGAGTCACAGCAGCAACTTCCGCCTGATCCAGGAGCGCCACTACCGTCGTCGTCGGAACGCGCCAACGCCGCTGGTCCCTCACCTCCTCCCCAACCCCCAAATCTTCCCTACAACGTCAACGAAACTCGCGTCCTCCCGCCGCACTCCTTCACCCAAACTACTACTCTCAACGCTCTACAAGAGGCGGAGGACGAAATGGAAAAGCATATTCGCCTCTACGGTGTCGATTTCAAAGAATTCGTACAGGTGGATATTATCAAACGAACTACCGCCTCATCTCCAGTCGGAGCAGTGCAACTGGTCCTCACCGACCCGCCTTACAACATTCGGTCCTTAGCTGGCCGCCACAACAGCAACCACGACGCCATTTCCCAAGACGATATGAAGCGCACGGCGCAGGTTATTGGCGAGCTGATGTGCCCTGGCGGCCACTTTATTCTCTTTTGCTCCATTCGCCAGTTCAGGCCGTGGTTGTCGTGCTTCAAGAGCATTTCCGAGTCCCATACTGCGCTGTTCAAGGTGGACCCTGTGCCGTTGGTTTTCGTCCGCGCCGCCTCCCATCCTACTGGGAGCCACCGCGGGCTGCGAACGTCGCCGTTGCCCATCACCGAGTACGCCATTCACGGCATCAAAACGGGGCTCACTCACGATGAAAACCTGGCTCGCGTAAACCTCGTCAACTACAACTACGTTCCTTCTCGCTACCCGGCTTACAAGAACGTGATTGATAACGTGCCGGGACTAGCCGCTGGCGAGACCCTGCGTTGGAATCGCCTGCATTCTGTCACCAACAATCACAACGCCGTCACTGAAAAAGTACGCCCGGAGCAGAAGAGTCGTGCTCTACTCAAGGAACTCATAAGCCGCTATTCTCAGCCTGGCGACATGGTGGTGGATTTATTTGCCGGAACGGGTTCCACCGCTTTGGCGTGCATGGAGCTCCCAGGTCACAGACGCTTTTTGGGGTGCGAGAAAGACGCAGTGTGTTACGCTCACGCAAAACACAATGCTGTCGTTCACTTTATCAAAACCGTTTTACAGAACAGCACCGACATTGAAGTGCCGCACCATCTCATCGCCAAGTTCAGTCGCCTAGTTCGCTCACTACCGAACACGGACCTGCGATCGAAATACCTTTGGACCGCGCCTCCCGGTCTGCCACAGTACCAAATTTTTCCTGCGCCGCTCGCTTCCTTTCTCTGCAACTTGTGGAAAGACCGTGAGTTTGCAGCCGTTTGCCGCACTAAACCGGTGCATGAATGGCCGCGAGAGAAACAGGGCCTTCTCACTCAGATTGATCCGGCTACGTTACTTGCCATAGAAGGGTATGCCCATGGAGTGTATACCAAAAAGTCCGACATCCGACACCCCTTGGCGGGAGACGGGGTCTTTGCCGCACGCCAGTTTAATGAAGGCGACACCGTGTGCTACTTTTATGGAACTCTCGTCTACCACGACCTCTCCAAACGCTCCGCCACACAGTCTTCGTATGCCAACGGTTTGCTCGCCGTCACCGTGGAGCGCTTCAACTCCACTTCCATGGAAATCCGAGTGACAGGTCCGGACTTTGTCAGACTGCCCACCCCGGGAGACCGTGGAACCCACTCCATGTGGATCACGCCTGCCCCGTTCTGTGTTGGCGGAATCATCAATGATGCCCAATACCGCCCAGAGGACCTCGACATTCAGGCCTTACGGGACAAGGTACTCCCCAACCCTCGCACACCAAATGTAGTAGCGCGCCTTTCGTCTACTTTGAAAAACTCAAAGTCAGGAATCCAAGACTACCACCTTATCACAATAGTAGCCACCCGAACCATCGAGCGAGAAGAAGAAGTGCTAATAGACTATGGAAACGACTACGCTCATTGGCCCAGGGTTCCAAAACCACAAACACACACCTTTCATGTGGATCTTGTAGATTAGTTGTTTCTTTTCTTTCTCAGTAGAACACAACTAAAAACTAAACCTTCTCTCCTAAGAACAACCACGCGCAAACTCTCTTCCTTCATTCGTTTTAAAAACAGAAAACCTATAACCTTCTTCTTCGGCCCCCACTGCCACGCCCCGCAACATCTCACTTCTTTTGCCAAACACCATCATAACGTTACACAGTGCGCATACTGTAACACATAGCACCCCTCCTACCCACGTCACATGTAGCACCATTTTTCCAAAATCAACGGTCAAACATGTCGCATATGCATATATGAGCTCAACCGCGGTGCAGCACCGCTTGTGCTCAAACTAATACGTGTGTACGATACGCCACCACCGCCACTAGTTAGCCGTTCTGAAAACGTCATGCTTCACAACAAGTTGCCACATTGCCGCACAACATCCGCTGGCGCACCCGATCGCGCGCCAGCTCGTTCTAAACCTCCGTCCATTTACACACAAGTCCGAACCCACCCTGAAAACTTCTGCCCTCCCCCAACCCGACTCCACCACCGCGCAGCCCCATCTCTTCTCTGTGCTGCCCTTTTTCCCCTTCCCGCTCCCCCCCTGCACGGAAACCACGCCCCTTACACAAAATCACTCTCCTCAATGGGGCGGAGGCCAATGAGCTTTATTGTGACACACTCCTCCCCACAACCCCACAGTCATACACCGGGAATGAATGACCTGCAATACCAAATAGTATCGTGAAGGTTCCCTTGTACAGTATGCCATTTGCTCAAGCCAGCCACACGCGCCCTCCCCCAAAACACCAAACCGCCTTTCTCCAATTACCCTCGCCCCACCTATTTACTACTTATACTGCTATATCGGCAGTGAACCCGTCCATTTCGCTGATGCTCCCAAACTCGATTGTGTTTGTTTGTGTGTGTCTTTCTTTGCGTCTTCAAAAACAATCCTCCCAAGCGTCTTCTTCTCTCTCTTACACGTTCAGTTATGTCGCAAAACAGCTTATCCTCCGCCGGCGAACATGGCTTGCCCGTGTTCATCCCCTCTTCGGTGCACAGCCCACCGAGGGCTGCGGTGAACATCTCACCGCCCACTCCCCCTAATCCCCTGCTCCCCCCACCGCCTCCGCCCGTGGCGCGTGACGCCCATGCTCAACCCCATTCCGACTTACCCGTTACCGACGCAAATGCAGCCGACGATTCTTCCTCTTTTATCATGGCACTCGGTACCATTGTGAATATGGGTATTCATTCTATTGGGTTCTTTCCGTTGTGCGTCAACTGCCAGTGTGGGCTGCCGTCTGCCCGCGCAATCCAACATCACTTGCGCAAACAGCACTCCATCCCTTTGGAAATTGCAAGTCCCATGTCAATGGCAATCCTGCACGAGGTGCACACCTTGCGCAACAACTCTAACGTTGCCCCCGTGTGGCAAAAGTATCGCCCCCAACACAACGCTCAATTTGTGTCCGGGCCCTCTACGTTCCTCACGCCCCTGGCACACATTGCCATTCACAATGGCTATCAGTGCCCGCTCTGCAAATTCTGCTACCTCGACCCCGTTCGTTTGCAAGCGCATCTGATCGAATGCCACAATATGTCGCCTGCGGTTGCCCAGCCACACCTTGACCGTACCGTCTCGTCGGGCCGTATTGCCTTGCAGACAGTGTACGGCGGCGTTCGTCGCCGTTTATTCCCCGTTACCAATGCTCAACCCATAGGCTGCTTGTCCAAAACTTTCCAGGTTCCGCAGGCGCCTGCGGCACGGCCTGATACCCCCCCGGCGCAGCCTGTTTGTCTCCAACCACCCCATCGTCCAGTGGCAACGACTGCCAAAGGCATCGAGCCCCCGCTTCAACACATTAACCACTTTTTACAAAAGTTCAACACCGGCGCTCCTTGTTCGCAATCAGACCCTTTGCTTCGTCACCACTCGGAGAAGAATTTTTTCATCACCTTTTCCAAGTTTGACATCGTTCTTCACTCGCTTCATGTTCATCTGGATGTGGCGGCTCAACTATCCAGAACTGGCACAACGCCCACATCCGCTGAAAGCACCATCACCCACCACATCTTCGACTACCTCTCTCAGGTGAACATTTTGGTTAGTAAGACCTCCCTGGCTTTCTTGGACCGCCTCAACAAGCGCACCGACACAGCTTTTAAAACTGTCTCCACTGAAACCCTCAAGCGTTACGCTTCACACATTTCCCGTTTGCTTGTGTTTACTCACAGGACAAGGGCAAACCTCCCTCATCTCGTACCCGACTCAGACCTCATGTACTGCTACACTACTTCCGTGTTGGATGCCATTCGCATGTCTTCCTCTGGTGAGCTCCCCGCTCCCTTTCCTCCAACCCAACATGGCCCAGCGGTCCATAGCGCGCTCAAGCCCTTCTTGCTTCAATCTTTAGCGCCATACCACTCTTTGGATCTCCTCTCCGTTCGCAACTTCATTGCTTGCGCAAGCGTGATAAGCACCGACCCCAACCCGCCTATCGCTGCCCCCTTGCCGTCTGACCGCACGCCTGAGCCTTACGACACGGTCATTTCTCACGACCCCAACAATACCTCCTTTCGTTTTGCAGCCGCCTCAGATGTGACGCACCTCCTCGCCGCTCTTCAATATGGCATCTGTGCCTGCGCCATACACGAACTGCACGTGCTCTCCAAATCTTCTCCCCTGTTGCAACCTGCCACCCCTGCTTCCGAACGCCCAGTTCACGTTCAAGAACGCATGCGTACCATCGACGCGGCAATCGACGCTGATTCCAACAACGCCCTTTCGTTTGTCAGAAAGACACTCACGCTTGCAATGTCCATATCCTCTCGCGAGGAAATGTTCGTTTCTTTCCACAATTGTGATGTTCACCCGTCCTGCGGCATAGTGCGTGACACTCACCTCGCCCTCTCAGAAGTCGGCTCTTTGGTTTTAACTCTACACAAAGAAATACAACATACTCTTCACAACGACCTGCTTCTTGGCCACGCTCTGCCAACCGGTTTCACAAACGCGCTACACTCACTTCAGGACGACTCCTTCAACAAAAGCCCAGGCTTTTCTTTCCTTACCAACCTCAACAACCGCCCATTTATCGAACAAAACATGGCTTTCGTTTTCACTTGTCTCACGTCTTCCATGCCCCACAACTCCAACACCGACCACACTCCGTTTCTTCCGCAACGCAAGCAAAACGGTACCTTTCCCCGCACACAACTGCCCACAACCGACATTTTGGGCACCGATATGTTCACGCATGCGTTGTCGAGGTGGCTCTCATGTGCACAGAAAATCCAAGAACGCCTGTTGGTTGCGCTACACCTTTCGTCGGGCTCTCCTGCGCGCGGCACAGAGATTGAGACATACCGTATCCACAACGACCAACACTTTCAACGTTGTCTCATGCTCATCGACAAATCGCCTGTCCTCATTTGCCGGTACATGAAAACGCGAAACAGCAAAGGGGCCGCCACTCCGATTGCTCGCTTTCCCGATGCCCAAACATCCCGTCTTCTGCTCATGTACTTGACTCTGATACGTCCGTTTGAAGCATATATCGTCCGCTGCCTACACGGAGAAAACTGTTTCCAGATGCATTGGAAAATGCTGTTCGCCAACTGCGGAATTCCGTATGCCGCAAACACCATCCGCTCGATAATCAGCTCTCACTTGAGCAAACGCGGTTTCCCGATATCCTTCAACGACTATAGAAACTTCACCGTGGGAATGACCAACACAGTTTCCAATGTCACCGCATCTTCTGTAGCCGATCACATCTTGGAAGAGCTATTGACCACTGCCCATGGCCAGGCGGGCCACTCTGCGCACACCGCCGCTTTTCTTTACGCTCGTACACCACATGACATATCCGGTTTGCAGCACTCTCAACTTTCCAAATATCGCGAGTGGTCCAGCAAATGGCACCAGTATCTCGGTCTTCTTCTTAATGCTCCCCTCACCCAACAACAACAACAACAACAACACCACAGAAAACGTCCGGTTACTGACACAGTTCTACCTACACCTGAACCAAAGCGCTCCATCCATACATCGCAGCCAACCCCGTCCCCTCCCACTGACCGCTCTGCGATCCCCCATTCTCAAATCAACCTAAACCTGGCCGCCTCTCATCCTTTCAATCCACATCCGCCTGCTTTTATGGCAGCCGCCATACCGCGCGGTGGAGCTTCTCTCTTACAACAACCGCTTGTGACCTACGAACATATTACATCAGAAATGCTCCGAGCACTAAGACAGGCACTTTCCAACGACTCCGCTTTATTCAAGTCCCACCAACAATTTGTGAACACAGCGGCCGTGTACAACAGGCTGTCCAACATGCTACTACTCCAGCCGACTGGATCTGGAAAAACACTATCTCTTCTGCTCCCCGTCTTCATGGAAAAGGGCAAATACTCCACCGTTCTCATCACCCCTCTCACAGCCTTGCTCAGTGAATACGAACTGCGCGCTCAGCTCTTCGGCCTTCGTGCTTCTCGTACACCCACCCCTCCCGGATCGCACTCCTTTGCCGACATTTACATCTTTTCCGCTGAAAGACTTTCTCTTCCTTCTTTTACAGAGTTCACCACGCGACTGATCGCCGCCGACCGCCTCGCCCGCATTGCCATCGATGAATGTCACTTATTTCTTTTATGGCAACACTTTCGCCCGTGCTTGGCCAACCTCCACAACTGCTTCGGCCATATTCCCACAAAGATCCCTCGCGTGCTTTTAAGCGCGACAGTGCCGCCGCGCGACCGCCCCCTTCTTCTGTCGCAGCTGCATATCCCGAACGCGCATGTGTACGCTTCTTCGACTGCAAGAAACAACATTTCTTTTGTCGTGTATCAGCTAAGCTCAGCCCCCAGCACTTCGCGTGCCACACGCTTTCGCGCCGCTCATGGCCACTTTCAGGATGTGTTTGGATACCTGCTTCAGCTGGGCGTCTCAATCATGCAAGAGCATGTGGCTCGATTGCTTCACTCGTCGGCTGACACAACCCTAGCTCGCGTTCTTATATTCTCGTTAACACGCCCGGCTGCCGAAGCTGTCCATGAAGCTCTCGCCGCTTCGCGTTCTTCTTTTGGTGCCCTTAAACAATCCACTACTGTCACGGTTCTCCTGTACCATTCTGGTCTCTCCGATGTTCGTAAACGCCGGGCTCACACCCTTTGGAACTCTCCGCCTTCTTCCAGCGCACCCACAACCAACCACATTCTCTTCATGGTTTGCACCTCTTCTTTTGGTACGGGCATCGACGTTCCCAACGTTCGCCTGGTTTTCAACTTTGGTGGAGTAGCGAGTCTTTGCGACCTCGCGCAACAGGCCGGCAGGGCCGGCCGCGATGGAAACCCATCCACTTGCGTCACCATTTATTTCCAGCCCTACTTCAAACTCGTTACGGAAACTCTTTCTTCGTCCTCATCCAACACAAATGCGTTTGAGGAGCCCAATCGCATATACAACCAAGCACTTTCCACGGAGCGTTGGTTGGAAGCGCAGCATTGGGTCGAATGCAAATCTGTTTGTCGAAGGAACGCCCTCTATTTCCACATGGACGGAAAAGAACCAGGCATCTGTCTCTTCTCTCCTTCGGTTCTTAATTGCGATATTTGCAATAGCATCGCAGCTGTCTCCCCCTCTCCCACCCCGGAACGAAGCTCCGTTTCCGCTACCCCTTCTGCCTCTCAGCACGCCCAATCCATTTCACCGTCACCCAGCGCTTCCCCACAAACGCCCACGCCGCCAAAAAACCGTGCCAATCAATCAAACAGAACATCCTTAAACAACCAAAACACCAACACCAACGGCGGCCCAACACAAAGCCCCAAACCCCACGCCAGTCGTCCACCACGACCCCCCACCTCCACTCCATCGCCGTTGCTGACAACCACGCATCCATCCGCAGCGACCCAATCGCCCACTGTCGCTCATTCTCAATCTCAGTCGCACTCTGCCACCTTCTTTTACACCTTGGAACGAAAAACACCGCAACAAATCGTGTCACACTTCGAGGAGCTCTCCCGCCGACTTGCCCCTCTCTGTGTGCCATGCTTGCTGCACGAAAAAACGCAAGTGCACTTGACGGACACTCATGCATGCCCCCATTCCCGTCAACGATGCTTCAGATGCTTTTCGCCGCACCATATATCGCGCAACTGCAGGTTCGATAAATCACCTCAAGGAACCTGCTACCGTTGCCATCTCGGATTCTGCAAGGGACTCAAAACTCATTCTCAACCGCACACTTTTGGAACAAGACACTGCATCTTCATTTCGCTCTATCAACTGGCATGGGTCTTGTGGCGAACATGCTCCAAAACTCGCTCCGAAATTGCACTCCACCTCTTTGACGGCCGCATGCAATCCAAGTTCAACTCCATTTCCCAATCCTCCCAAGATTCCTCACCCCTCCACCTTGAAATAGACGCCATGTTTCATGATTGGTTAACACACAACAACCACTTTGCCGTACCCAACATTCTACGCCTTGCAGCTTGGTGGAAGTCAACCACAACACTCATTTAAGCACGATTTTAGATTCCAACCCGGTACAATAAACACCCATTCTTCTTTCTCCATTTTGCTTTCAACTCTCTTCCTTGCCACAGAAAACCACATTTCCTACTCTTTATACTTAAGTATAACGCCAAACACCCCATATTCGACCGTTACATTACACCCAACCCAGCAACAAGCGTTATTCAAACGACTCTATCTCCAGCTCAACCTCAGCCCCTAAATACCCCAACTCCGCCTCAAAAATACAGTGTAACGAAACAACCTACACTCTATATCAGTCCTACACATAAAGCCCAGTACACTTATCGAATGCAGGTCGCTCAACACAGAACTTTATCCAACCACCGCAGATATCGAGTACACCCTCAAACAATCTGTTCACCACGCATTCGTACTATAATGGAACTTGACGTCTCGACTCTAGACTCCTAAAACCCCTAAAATCCAATAAACGCAAAGCTTCCCCTAAAACCCCTAAAGCCCTCCAGCCCCTAAACAATGTTTTCCTCTCCGTAAATAAAAAATCCCATAAAGGTAAAGTTTCCCCTAAACCCCCTGAACCCCTGAACCCCTGAACCTCTAAAACCCCTAAAACCCCTACACAATGTTTTCCTCTCCGTAACTTCAAAATCCCATAAAGGTAAAGCTTCTCCTAAAACCCCTAAACCCCTAAACCCCTAAACCCCTAAACCCCTGAAACCTGTAAAAGCCCGTACACAATGGTTTCCTCTACGAAAACGTAAACTCCCGTAGGCCCTGACCGATAGCTACTTAGTGGCGATGCCACTGTTGGACAAACCTTAACGTCATAAGAATCTACCTGTCATCGTTAAGCATACGTCATCCCTACCTCACTAAACGCACTGCACGCGTCTTCTTTAGCTGAGAGTGTGGCGCCAGCACTCGCGTGACCTACTACTCACCACACTCAACCTACATTGAACTTGGCAATACCATCGAATATCGACCCCCAGTGTTGCCGGATATGAAAACCATCCTAGAACCAAGCGCAAACGCACCTTTTTCAGCCGCGTACACGACCCCAAAAACGCACATACAAAACGCCTGACAATGTGCCATCTGCCTCCACGAAATAGCCACAGAACCAAGCGCAAACGCATAACACAACCCTTTCTTTTGATAAAAATTTCGCACATTATCCAGCTTACAACACAGCTCGACTGTGCAGCGGAGATGTGGCTGAAACCAAGCGCCTTTGAGTGCCACACTCGACGCACGCCTCCACGTTGTGCAGCAAAAATGTTACAATAAAACATGTGCAAACGCAGGATTTGGCAGAAAGCCCAGCGCGCCTAAAATTTATGATTTTTTCAAATGCAAATATTGCGAAAATGGGTGCTGCGCGCCAACATCTGGCAATTCGCGCGCTACGTTACCCGAACGAAGCGCCTGAGCGCAATTAGCCACGATTTTTTGAGCGTGCCAATGTGTCATACGCGCTCTCCAGCACAACGTTTTCCATCCAGGGGGTCAAAATCGCACATACGTCGAATGCAGCGCGTGGCGCTTGGTGTATGTAATTACCAAGCGCTACTGACAACTGCGTTTTACCAAGCGCCAGCCCACACTTACAACCTGTAATATATATAGGGACTGCAAGTCATTCAAACATTTTTCGGCATGCTAAAACGCCAATCATCACACGGTTTTTGTGTCCAACTCGGTCCCTCTTCAGCACTCTTACACATCATTCACATCCAACACACTCTCCTCAGCCCTACTTGTGCGTGTCCACAGTTCGGTGAATCACGAGCTAGTCATCTGCCGTCTACCGCACACACGGCAAAGACCTTTTCTCAGATTGTAAAACCCCTCCCAAACACACCCAAATCCGAAGCTTTTCGAAAATTAGATCAGATCATCTAGCGGCCACCATGTTCAACTGTACACTTTGGATTTCTCTAAGATCCTCCCTCACACGTCTTCCTACGTGTTTAGCCGCGTTACATGCCCGTGCAACGTGTAGTCCAGTGCCCAGAGATGAGTTTGGTATGGCAACTGTCACAAGTTCATACACACCCGTGGTGTCTCAGACACCCGTTTTGTCTCAGACACCCGTTTTGTCTCGGACAACCTCCATTTTTGGCACCTTCTATCGCGCTTTTCTAGTCTCGATCAGACTTGCATTTGCGGTGTACTGAGGCCTGCTATTCGGTAGATTTAATCAAAATACATGTCTGGCTGCTTGACCTGCGCCACAGCATAATTTTTACAATTTTTTGTCTGGCCGGCCCTGTTTTCAACTCAGACACAGACATCAAAAAATTCATTGATTTTTCAGCATGCCAAAACACCAATATATTCAGGGGTTTAGAATTCAATGCCTTTTCAGCTTACTAAAACACCATTATATTGAAGATTGTTTTCCTTACTGCAAATATAAAACCCCGTAATGGTGCATCTTCCCCTAAACCCACCTCTTTTCTCAAGGGACTGCAAGTCATTCAAACATTTTTCGGCATGCTAAAACGCCAATCATCACACGGTTTTTGTGTCCAACTCGGTCCCTCTTCAGCACTCTTACACATCATTCACATCCAACACACTCTCCTCAGCCCTACTTGTGCGTGTCCACAGTTCGGTGAATCACGAGCTAGTCATCTGCCGTCTACCGCACACACGGCAAAGACCTTTTCTCAGATTGTAAAACCCCTCCCAAACACACCCAAATCCGAAGCTTTTCGAAAATTAGATCAGATCATCTAGCGGCCACCATGTTCAACTGTACACTTTGGATTTCTCTGAGATCCTCCCTCACACGTCTTCCTACGTGTTTAGCCGCGTTACATGCCCGTGCAACGTGTAGTCCAGTGCCCAGAGATGAGTTTGGTATGGCAACTGTCACAAGTTCATACACACCCGTGGTGTCTCAGACACCCGTTTTGTCTCAGACACCCGTTTTGTCTCGGACAACCTCCATTTTTGGCACCTTCTATCGCGCTTTTCTAGTCTCGATCAGACTTGCATTTGCGGTGTACTGAGGCCTGCTATTCGGTAGATTTAATCAAAATACATGTCTGGCTGCTTGACCTGCGCCACAGCATAATTTTTACAATTTTTTGTCTGGCCGGCCCTGTTTTCAACTCAGACACAGACATCAAAAAATTCATTGATTTTTCAGCATGCCAAAACACCAATATATTCAGGGGTTTAGAATTCAATGCCTTTTCAGCTTACTAAAACACCATTATATTGAAGATTGTTTTCCTTACTGCAAATATAAAACCCCGTAATGGTGCATCTTCCCCTAAACCCACCTCTTTTCTCAAGGGACTGCAAGTCATTCAAACATTTTTCGGCATGCTAAAACGCCAATCATCACACGGTTTTTGTGTCCAACTCGGTCCCTCTTCAGCACTCTTACACATCATTCACATCCAACACACTCTCCTCAGCCCTACTTGTGCGTGTCCACAGTTCGGTGAATCACGAGCTAGTCATCTGCCGTCTACCGCACACACGGCAAAGACCTTTTCTCAGATTGTAAAACCCCTCCCAAACACACCCAAATCCGAAGCTTTTCGAAAATTAGATCAGATCATCTAGCGGCCACCATGTTCAACTGTACACTTTGGATTTCTCTAAGATCCTCCCTCACACGTCTTCCTACGTGTTTAGCCGCGTTACATGCCCGTGCAACGTGTAGTCCAGTGCCCAGAGATGAGTTTGGTATGGCAACTGTCACAAGTTCATACACACCCGTGGTGTCTCAGACACCCGTTTTGTCTCAGACACCCGTTTTGTCTCGGACAACCTCCATTTTTGGCACCTTCTATCGCGCTTTTCTAGTCTCGATCAGACTTGCATTTGCGGTGTACTGAGGCCTGCTATTCGGTAGATTTAATCAAAATACATGTCTGGCTGCTTGACCTGCGCCACAGCATAATTTTTACAATTTTTTGTCTGGCCGGCCCTGTTTTCAACTCAGACACAGACATCAAAAAATTCATTGATTTTTCAGCATGCCAAAACACCAATATATTCAGGGGTTTAGAATTCAATGCCTTTTCAGCTTACTAAAACACCATTATATTGAAGATTGTTTTCCTTACTGCAAATATAAAACCCCGTAATGGTGCATCTTCCCCTAAACCCACCTCTTTTCTCAAGGGACTGCAAGTCATTCAAACATTTTTCGGCATGCTAAAACGCCAATCATCACACGGTTTTTGTGTCCAACTCGGTCCCTCTTCAGCACTCTTACACATCATTCACATCCAACACACTCTCCTCAGCCCTACTTGTGCGTGTCCACAGTTCGGTGAATCACGAGCTAGTCATCTGCCGTCTACCGCACACACGGCAAAGACCTTTTCTCAGATTGTAAAACCCCTCCCAAACACACCCAAATCCGAAGCTTTTCGAAAATTAGATCAGATCATCTAGCGGCCACCATGTTCAACTGTACACTTTGGATTTCTCTAAGATCCTCCCTCACACGTCTTCCTACGTGTTTAGCTGCGTTACATGCCCGTGCAACGTGTAGTCCAGTGCCCAGAGATGAGTTTGGTATGGCAACTGTCACAAGTTCATACACACCCGTGGTGTCTCAGACACCCGTTTTGTCTCAGACACCCGTTTTGTCTCGGACAACCTCCATTTTTGGCACCTTCTATCGCGCTTTTCTAGTCTCGATCAGACTTGCATTTGCGGTGTACTGAGGCCTGCTATTCGGTAGATTTAATCAAAATACATGTCTGGCTGCTTGACCTGCGCCACAGCATAATTTTTACAATTTTTTGTCTGGCCGGCCCTGTTTTCAACTCAGACACAGACATCAAAAAATTCATTGATTTTTCAGCATGCCAAAACACCAATATATTCAGGGGTTTAGAATTCAATGCCTTTTCAGCTTACTAAAACACCATTATATTGAAGATTGTTTTCCTTACTGCAAATATAAAACCCCGTAATGGTGCATCTTCCCCTAAACCCACCTCTTTTCTCAAGGGACTGCAAGTCATTCAAACATTTTTCGGCATGCTAAAACGCCAATCATCACACGGTTTTTGTGTCCAACTCGGTCCCTCTTCAGCACTCTTACACATCATTCACATCCAACACACTCTCCTCAGCCCTACTTGTGCGTGTCCACAGTTCGGTGAATCACGAGCTAGTCATCTGCCGTCTACCGCACACACGGCAAAGACCTTTTCTCAGATTGTAAAACCCCTCCCAAACACACCCAAATCCGAAGCTTTTCGAAAATTAGATCAGATCATCTAGCGGCCACCATGTTCAACTGTACACTTTGGATTTCTCTAAGATCCTCCCTCACACGTCTTCCTACGTGTTTAGCCGCGTTACATGCCCGTGCAACGTGTAGTCCAGTGCCCAGAGATGAGTTTGGTATGGCAACTGTCACAAGTTCATACACACCCGTGGTGTCTCAGACACCCGTTTTGTCTCAGACACCCGTTTTGTCTCGGACAACCTCCATTTTTGGCACCTTCTATCGCGCTTTTCTAGTCTCGATCAGACTTGCATTTGCGGTGTACTGAGGCCTGCTATTCGGTAGATTTAATCAAAATACATGTCTGGCTGCTTGACCTGCGCCACAGCATAATTTTTACAATTTTTTGTCTGGCCGGCCCTGTTTTCAACTCAGACACAGACATCAAAAAATTCATTGATTTTTCAGCATGCCAAAACACCAATATATTCAGGGGTTTAGAATTCAATGCCTTTTCAGCTTACTAAAACACCATTATATTGAAGATTGTTTTCCTTACTGCAAATATAAAACCCCGTAATGGTGCATCTTCCCCTAAACCCACCTCTTTTCTCAAGGGACTGCAAGTCATTCAAACATTTTTCGGCATGCTAAAACGCCAATCATCACACGGTTTTTGTGTCCAACTCGGTCCCTCTTCAGCACTCTTACACATCATTCACATCCAACACACTCTCCTCAGCCCTACTTGTGCGTGTCCACAGTTCGGTGAATCACGAGCTAGTCATCTGCCGTCTACCGCACACACGGCAAAGACCTTTTCTCAGATTGTAAAACCCCTCCCAAACACACCCAAATCCGAAGCTTTTCGAAAATTAGATCAGATCATCTAGCGGCCACCATGTTCAACTGTACACTTTGGATTTCTCTAAGATCCTCCCTCACACGTCTTCCTACGTGTTTAGCCGCGTTACATGCCCGTGCAACGTGTAGTCCAGTGCCCAGAGATGAGTTTGGTATGGCAACTGTCACAAGTTCATACACACCCGTGGTGTCTCAGACACCCGTTTTGTCTCAGACACCCGTTTTGTCTCGGACAACCTCCATTTTTGGCACCTTCTATCGCGCTTTTCTAGTCTCGATCAGACTTGCATTTGCGGTGTACTGAGGCCTGCTATTCGGTAGATTTAATCAAAATACATGTCTGGCTGCTTGACCTGCGCCACAGCATAATTTTTACAATTTTTTGTCTGGCCGGCCCTGTTTTCAACTCAGACACAGACATCAAAAAATTCATTGATTTTTCAGCATGCCAAAACACCAATATATTCAGGGGTTTAGAATTCAATGCCTTTTCAGCTTACTAAAACACCATTATATTGAAGATTGTTTTCCTTACTGCAAATATAAAACCCCGTAATGGTGCATCTTCCCCTAAACCCACCTCTTTTCTCAAGGGACTGCAAGTCATTCAAACATTTTTCGGCATGCTAAAACGCCAATCATCACACGGTTTTTGTGTCCAACTCGGTCCCTCTTCAGCACTCTTACACATCATTCACATCCAACACACTCTCCTCAGCCCTACTTGTGCGTGTCCACAGTTCGGTGAATCACGAGCTAGTCATCTGCCGTCTACCGCACACACGGCAAAGACCTTTTCTCAGATTGTAAAACCCCTCCCAAACACACCCAAATCCGAAGCTTTTCGAAAATTAGATCAGATCATCTAGCGGCCACCATGTTCAACTGTACACTTTGGATTTCTCTAAGATCCTCCCTCACACGTCTTCCTACGTGTTTAGCCGCGTTACATGCCCGTGCAACGTGTAGTCCAGTGCCCAGAGATGAGTTTGGTATGGCAACTGTCACAAGTTCATACACACCCGTGGTGTCTCAGACACCCGTTTTGTCTCAGACACCCGTTTTGTCTCGGACAACCTCCATTTTTGGCACCTTCTATCGCGCTTTTCTAGTCTCGATCAGACTTGCATTTGCGGTGTACTGAGGCCTGCTATTCGGTAGATTTAATCAAAATACATGTCTGGCTGCTTGACCTGCGCCACAGCATAATTTTTACAATTTTTTGTCTGGCCGGCCCTGTTTTCAACTCAGACACAGACATCAAAAAATTCATTGATTTTTCAGCATGCCAAAACACCAATATATTCAGGGGTTTAGAATTCAATGCCTTTTCAGCTTACTAAAACACCATTATATTGAAGATTGTTTTCCTTACTGCAAATATAAAACCCCGTAATGGTGCATCTTCCCCTAAACCCACCTCTTTTCTCAAGGGACTGCAAGTCATTCAAACATTTTTCGGCATGCTAAAACGCCAATCATCACACGGTTTTTGTGTCCAACTCGGTCCCTCTTCAGCACTCTTACACATCATTCACATCCAACACACTCTCCTCAGCCCTACTTGTGCGTGTCCACAGTTCGGTGAATCACGAGCTAGTCATCTGCCGTCTACCGCACACACGGCAAAGACCTTTTCTCAGATTGTAAAACCCCTCCCAAACACACCCAAATCCGAAGCTTTTCGAAAATTAGATCAGATCATCTAGCGGCCACCATGTTCAACTGTACACTTTGGATTTCTCTAAGATCCTCCCTCACACGTCTTCCTACGTGTTTAGCCGCGTTACATGCCCGTGCAACGTGTAGTCCAGTGCCCAGAGATGAGTTTGGTATGGCAACTGTCACAAGTTCATACACACCCGTGGTGTCTCAGACACCCGTTTTGTCTCAGACACCCGTTTTGTCTCGGACAACCTCCATTTTTGGCACCTTCTATCGCGCTTTTCTAGTCTCGATCAGACTTGCATTTGCGGTGTACTGAGGCCTGCTATTCGGTAGATTTAATCAAAATACATGTCTGGCTGCTTGACCTGCGCCACAGCATAATTTTTACAATTTTTTGTCTGGCCGGCCCTGTTTTCAACTCAGACACAGACATCAAAAAATTCATTGATTTTTCAGCATGCCAAAACACCAATATATTCAGGCCCGTGCAACGTATAGTCCAGTGCCCAGAGATGAGTTTGGTATGGCAACTGTCACAAGTTCATACACATCCGTGGTGTCTCAGACACCCGTTTTGTCTCAGACACCCGTTTTGTCTCGGACAACCTCCATTTTTGGCACCTTCTATCGCGTTTTTCTAGTCTAGATCAGACTTGCATTGGCGGTGTACTGAGGCCTGCTATTCGGTAGATTCAATCAAAATACATGTCTGGCTGCTTGACCTGCGCCACAGCATAATTTTTACAATTTTTTGTCTGGCCGGCCCTGTTTTCAACTCAGACACAGACATCAAAAAATTCATTGATTTTTCAGCATGCCAAAACACCAATATATTCAGGCGAAAGCGCCTTTACAATATGTCAGTATCGACATCCTAGGGAAATTGATACGCTCAAGGCGAGGTTATCGCTACCTATTGGTAATCACCGACCGCTTCTCGAAGCTAGTGCGGACTGTGCCGCTGAAGCGGATAACCGCAGCCGTAATCGCACAGGCGTTTATCAAACACTGCGTATTTACATACGGACCACCAGAAGTTCTGTTATCAGATAATGGGAAGCCATTCGTTGCGAAGTTCTTTTAGAATGTTTGCCGCATTATGGGCATTCGAAACGTGTTTACCACGACCTATCATCCGCAATGCAACGGTCAGGTGGAGCGTTTCAACCGCACGCTGATAGCAGCATTACGACATTACATCGCGGACCACCCGAAAGAATGGGACATGTTTAAAGATACTCTGTGCTACGCGTACAATACGCAAGTGCATACCTCAACAAAGACGGCACCGTTCGACCTAGTGCTCTCACGTAACCCTCCGGCTTTACCGGTTGCGATCGACGACGAGACAGAATTGGACGCGCCGACCCCGGCTAAGTACCATCTGAAATGGAGGAATGACCTGAAGGCCAGAGCGGAAGAAGCCGCTAAGGAGTTATCAAAGAAGCAAGCTCGCTATAAGCGAAACTATGACGCCAGAAGGCGAAGAGAAAATCCGGCAATCCCAGTAGGAGGTCACGTCTTCGTGCGAATCGAAAGACCTAACAAACAGGGAGAATCTCGTCATAAGTTGTTGCCGATAGCGGCTGGACGCTTCAAATTGGTGGACCTTGATGAAGACACAGTGGTCATCAAGACAGGTGAGGACGTTGAACGTGTATCGCGCGATCGCGTTAAAGTCGCGCCTGACCCGCAAGTGGAAGTACAGGTATCTGGTAGAACTAAGGAGGCAAGTGCGACGGAACGTCAAGGCGAAATCCCAAGTGACGCTGGGGAGAGTGAACCGCCTCCAATGGCTCGAGCGGAGGAGAAAGCTCCTAATCTCCCACCGCCGGCGGTTGCGTACGCCAATCACGGACAGCTTCCGAAGTATCGGGATATGCCCCGTGGCACGCGCACACCCGTAAGTACAGAAATGGAACCTGAAAGCAGGAAAGATGTTTTGGACTTTGGCCCATAGGACTTGGAAACGAGTGCACGGGAAAACGCGCCGTTGCCGCTTCAGGCTGAACCGACCGTCAGGTGAAGTGCCACTCGCTGTTCCGCCGATATCGGCTCCCATCCCTCGTGGGCAGGAAGAAGAAGAGGTATCGCCTCCTGTCGTGGTGCAAGCACCATCGTCCACCGAACAGCGGTCAGAATCGGATAAACCGAAGGAAGTTCATCCACGAATGGAATAGAGAAGTAGGAAGAAGTACGCTTCTATGGAACCTGGAAAACAGGATAGCTCTTTATCTGAGAAAGGTTCTCAAGGAATGAGTACACTGCCCCGGCGGGCAGAACGACAGTTAGTCGACGAGCGAACGCTTAGCGACGTCGAGACTGCTAACACATAGACGCTTGGGTCAGCCCTAAGGCATTTCAAACCTGTTAACAGGAGTCTCGCGCCAACAGCGAAAGCATTGGGAAACGCCCAAGAATATGTTATGGATCGCATATGGGAACATGGCGAGCATGAAGATACTAGAGAATTACTGTATCGAATCCGTTGGTACGGTTTTCCTCCGGAAGCGGATATGTGGGAACCTATAGCTCATATTCCACGTTCGCAACTCGTGCGATATCATCGACGCATGCGATTACCACTCCCCAAGGAGATCGAATCTTCGATAGTCGGGCTCATGGGCACATCCCATTTCTAAGTATGGGCTATAAAGGTAGTAAAAACTCAAAAGGCGAGAAGAAACCAAGAAGTCACGAAGAAGAAACGTGAAAACGCGCAAGCACAGGACATTTACTGAGTATCACCTATGAAGAACTCGAGAAGCAAGAAGAAGAATTGAAGAACTCGAGAAGCGAGAAGAGAAGTCAGAGACTCATTAGGCCCGGAACAACCGGTAGCATTGGTATTGCTTTGTGGCTCGGGTGTGGCGTTTGCCAAGATCGGCAGACACCGTATGATGCAGCAGACTGCTTGCTGAAGCCACAATGGCTGAAGGAACCCTGAAGGCACCACTTAGCCGTCAAGTTTGACTGGCTGTGACCCTTACCGTTCATCGCAGGATGTGAAAAGGCGGCTGGCGCTCGAACACCAGAGGACTGGGTGTGCTAAAAGAAGTCGTGAGAACGATGAGTACCCGGAACGCCGGTTGTCGCACATGGGGTGCCCCTTTCTTGCGCCCGATACGGTTCGCGCTTAGCGCGGGGGGTATGTAGTATTCTACTACTTCGGCGTTCCGATGGTTTCTTTGTCGCAAAGTCGAGTTTGGAACTCATTACTGAGTGGCATGGTCAGTGCTAGGATAAGAAGCGATACACCGCGAAGGATGCCAGGAGGCAGGGTACATTGTTGGAACACTTGGTATCACTAGTGGAGTGGCTTGCAACGGCGCATGTAGTGGCGATCCATGTGGCTGGTTTTACTACCCTTTGTAGATGTAAGTCCATTAGGGACCGTACCCATACAGTGGTTTGGCTAAGTGGCTGACCACTGGGTATTATTTACGTATTATTTGGGCAATCACCCTGGCACACAGTATATAGTATACCAGAGGTGAGCGCCAATTCCAAGTAAAGGAGACAACATGGGCATCATGGCTATTCTGTTCCTCGCTTAGGATTCCGTAACCGGAGATCCGGACGAGCTATAATAGATAGTCAGCCCCTAACCACTTCACGAGCCGTCTCGTACCTACGTTCCATCAACGTTTTATAGTTGCACTGTTCACCCTCGCTGGCGAGTAGTGGCCTTACACCCCACTTCCAGCTCGCTGGTGTTGTAGCTCTACCACCCCTTTTCCTTCGCCGCAAGCGTCCCATCGGCAGTCCGAACTCTGTCGCAGGTGTCTGCTCTCTCCGTTAGAGCGGATACTACACAAATGCATACCCTAACCCTTTCTTTTGATAAAATCTTCGCAGATTGTCCAGCTTACAACACATCTCGGCTGTGCAGCGGAGATGTGGCTAAAACCAAGCGCCTTTGAGTGCCACACTCGACGCACGCCTCCACGTTGTGTAGCAAAAATGTTACAATGAAGCATGTGCAGACGCAGGATTTGGCAGAAAGCTAAGCGCGCGTAAAATTTATGATTTTTTCAAAAGCAAAAATTGCAAAAATGGGTGCTGCACGCCAACATCTGGCAAGTCGCGCGCTACGTTACCCGAACGAAGCGCCTGAGCGCAACTAGCCACGATTTTTTCAGCGTGCCAATGTGTCAGACGCGCTCTCCAGCACAAGGTTTTCCATCCAGGGGGTCAAAATCGCACATACGTCGAATGCAGCGCGTGGCGCTTGGTGTATGTAATTACCAAGCGCTACTGACAACCGCGTTTTATCAAGCGTAACCCCAAACTTACATCCTGTAATATATATAGAAAGCAAGCGCACGACGACGACAAAAGTGAAGACGCAAGAAGAAAACTCAAAGTATACTCGAGGGACTTCGAAGTGGGCTTAATTGCTTGTATGCCGGGCATGTCTACCCTTTTCTACCGGTACAAGAGAGGAATGCTGTCCAAAGCCTGGCGAGCAATATCTTGCAAAGCATCGGGGAGGACTCATACCGCCGAATTTATTTCGTTGCGGAGGAGTCCGTAGGAGAGGTTGATTATACGTTCGAATACAGTGACCCACACCAAGGGGTCTGGCTGAATCCGGACCGAGTATCATTGCCAGAAAATGGTCTGGCAGCCTCGGCTGATAATATCTCATTACTACCAGGGGATATACAGCTACTATATATGACTAGAAAAATTATCCGAGAAGATGAAGAAGTGAAAGGAGCTAAGAAGCCGTTTTGTGGAGTGAAGGCGAAAGATTACAATGCCCTGATTAGAAGACTTGTGGAATGGGGGTTAGTAGATCTGAGGGAAAGAAAACTGAAAGTTATAAATGGTGTTTTTGCAGTCCCTAAAAAAGAGAGAAAAGAAAGGCTCATAATCGACGCCCGGAACGCTAACCTTCAGTTTACCGATCCACCATAAATCGAACTTCCTAACCCAGGGCATATGGCGAGATTACACATCCCGGTAGGACGAACGATTTATGTTTGAAAGTCAGACATGGAAAATCAATATCACCGAATGAAATTACCGGGATAGATGAATACGTATTTTTATTTGCCACCAATCGAATTCGAAAGGAAAAAATTATTCCCCGTCATGCTCTCAATGCCCACGGGGTGGTCACACTCCGTCTTTGTGGCTCAGAAAATCCATCTAGAAATCTTAGCTCGCGCTAAGCTCTACATAGACGACTGGGTTGCGGATTCAATTTCCGTTGGCAAATATAAATTCGGAGCTTACTTGGACGATTATTTTTCGTTTGGAACAAGCAAAGAGATGTCGGAAAGAAATCTGCGGGCCGTGATAAAGGAGTCTGAGCGTAGCTCTTTGCCTTCGCAGGCGACAAAAGTATCATGGTCTGCAGAAGAAGGATGTCGAGAAGTCTTGGGGATTGAAGTCGAGAAAAATGGCGTATTGATGCCGAAACGGGAAAAAATGAGAACGCTGATAACAAATACTGCAAACATGCTAAAAAAGAAGATATGGAAGGTGCAAGAAGTACAAAGCATACTTGGAAAATGGGCGTGGTTTATGCTCTTGAGTAGGCCGCTCTTTTCGGTCTTCGAAAGAATATATTCCATTACGTCCTCGACCAAAGAATATGTAGGCGGCAACGTGGTTAGCCGGAAGGAGCTGAAATTATTTTTAAAACTAGCACGGTTGATCTGGATTAATATTTCTACGCCGTTCAACACAACAATCATTTGTACAGAGACAAGCTTAATTGGTGGAGGAGTAGTTTATACCGAGTTCCGAGATCCTTTGAAAATTTGCGAATGGTCAGATCGGATTTAATGGATTGAAGAACAGGAGTGGAAAATTGCGATACGACATCGTTCAATGAAAAAACACCCGATACACATTTTAGGGGGCGAAGCAGTCATTCTTGGTCTGCGTAGGCTTCTTCGAAATCGGAATAAGTATCGAACACGGATAATTATGTTTATTGATAACAAGTCATTTCTTGGAGCTTTGCTAGAGGGGCGTAGCAGTAAGCGAAGCTTTAAATGGATCTGCAGGCGCGTTGCTGCGTTGGTACTCGTTGGCGACCTAACAAAGGATTATTTTTATGTCCCTAGCGGGAAAAATCCAGCCGATGAACCGTCACGGGCTTTTTGATCTAGCTCACCAACGGGTAAAATCGGCAACACTGCAAAGATACCGAAAGAACCTTGGTTATTTCGTGGAGTGGTTGGCTCAACAACCAGTCGCTCGCCGTCGATTTAGGAATGCAGAAGAGGTTGATAAATTGTTCACGAGGTATTGCATTGATCTTTTTCATGGTAATCAACAATTGAAGGCAGGAGATGTAGCTCAGACAATATCAGCGTTGGAATTTTTTCTCCCCGAACTCAGCGGGGAATTCGTATTGGCGAATAAAATGTACAGGGCTGGACAGCATCGCGCCGTAACCTTCATTTTGGCGTGTGTCCGGAAATCGTTGTATACGGAATGGCATTGGCTCTTTTTAAGCACGGGGATCCGGATCTGGGGGTAGGATTGCTGCTGCTGTTTGATGAGTATCTCAGGCTCGGGGATTTATTGCAGCTAAAAGTATTGGAGGTCGCCATGTTGCCGCTAACCGAAAAGCGACCGCACTATGGGATGCTCAATATTGCGATAGGAAAACGTGGCCGTAACGAATCCGTCACGATAAGGCCGTATTCTTTGGCGGTTTTGTTAATCAAATTAGTTAGAAGAAGGAAGTTGGCAGAAGCAGAAGTTCTTTTCCTGTATCAACCAGCCCGGTTTCGGGCCGGTCTCCGAAGAGCCGTCGAACGTCTAGGAATTCCGTTCGCAGTTACTCCACACATGCTTATGTACGGCGGGGCGACCACCGATAAGCTTTATGCTCGCATCGTCGACAAGGATATTAAATGCCGAGGACATTGGCAAAACGATAAGAATTTTAAGGGATATATTTAACAACACAAATTATACCAAGCGCTCAACGAACTATCCGCGGCCCAACATCAGTCATTTGAGGCGGTTCACACCAGGGCATACACATCTTTCAATGTGCCGCCGCCAGATTCGGCTGGGGGTTTGGATTATAATGTGGAAACTTAAGGCGAAAATTGTTTTCGTTTAAGTCAGTTCGTCAGAATTCTGCACCCCACTCGCAGAATTCTGAGACTCGGAATCAGTTTTCTGAAAAAATCATTATAACACAAAACTGTCTCTTGGAATATCAACTTAGAGCGAAACCTATATCAGAAGGAAGTTCAGTTTGGATAATGGTAGTGGACTTGGTTGTAGGAATTTAATGGGTTTTGGTCTAGGATTGGTTTTTTGGGGAGTGGGGGTGAGCTGTCTGAGACTTAGTTATTTTTTGGTTAAGTCGCTCGGATGCCATCGCATGGTAGTTTAAAACACTATAGCTTCGTATTAAAAAAAAAGAAATGTTGTTGTCAAAAAATTATTTTTTTACCTTGTCAATAGTAGTTAGTTAAAAAACTCGAAGCGTAATAGCACGAGCGTAGCGAGCTGTAATGTAGTCAATGAGAGGAAATTTTTTAATCCAGAGCCTGTGTAGGGATTATTATTTCCAAAGACTTGACGAAAAATTTACGCCTCTGAGTTTGGTCGACTACCCGCCCCCCTCCTCAGTGTTGGATCGATCGTAGCTCTCTTCTTCAACCCTGCCTGAAGTCTTGTAAAAGGAAAGGTGGATTATCATGCGGAAACTTAAGCCGAAAATCGTTTTCGTTTAAATAAGTTCGTCAGATTTCTGCACCCGACTCGCAGAATTCTGACACTCGGAATCAGTACATCTAGTAAACATTTGGAATAGAAATAGAAGGCGGGCTTTATTTGGTTATTCCATTAATTGTCGTCCATGGTTCGCAAAAACTGAGAGTTTCTGGTTGATTACTGCTACAAGCGCTGATGAAATATCTCTTTGACGGTCCAATAAGAGCACAGCCATCCTTTTTCATCCAATCGTAACAGGTTCACCATAACGGACTCGTGCTGGCCTCGTGTCGTCATCTTAAGTTCGGAAAGATGTTTGATAGAAAAAATTCTGGTGGCTGTTGTAAAAAACTGATAAATGGCAATCTTCTTTTTAAAAGACGCTGTTTCAATAGATGATCAATATGAATTAACAGAACAACAACTCAATTAGTTGCTGAATAAGTTTCAACCAGCCTCATGAAAACAACTGTTTAATGCGCATGTTTCGATTCAAAATACTGTACATTTGATTGCGTAATTCTCTTTGTGATTTTTACTTTTACAATAAATGTACTCTGGTCTCATGAATTTTCTTTGATAGATTTTTATAGAGATATTCTGAGTCAGGAATAAATTTTTTGGTGTCCATTTGGTCGAATGAACTTTTACAAAGCTGTCTTGCGTGTGAACATTTTTAAAGTAAAAAAAATCTCATTGGAGTTATTTGGTTATTGTAATAATCACATGTTAAAGTAAGCTGCTCTCCATTTACAGAACTGTTATTATTAATAACATCACCTTTTATCCACACGTTCGATTTGACAACCTTTTGCACATTTTTTGAAATGTAACATGATTCTCGGGTTTTAAATTATTAAAATTTGAGATTGTAAAAGTTTTTTGATCAAATAGCTACAAGGCTTTGGTGACAAAAGTGTGTCGGCGACTACTTTTGACAACAAGGTCGACTTTTTTAACTATATTGTTTACGAGTTTTGTCTGCCACTACGTGAAAAACAAGCGTTTACAGTTGTTATTCGACGTATCGAGACCTGAGCGGGTTTTTATAGTTTTCAGTACATCTCTATAATTTATAGATAAGGATATATTTGATAAAAACATGAAGGAACAAATTAAATATTATGTTGGATACAGGTTGTGAACGATTGTTTGTGATCTCTGAGGTTGACAGCAGACAAATAGAGAGTGTTGAAAATGTCTAGGCACAAAAAATGTAAGGAAATTGATGAGGTTTACAAAAATTATCGATGTTGTAATCTTGCCCTCATGTGAGGCCAGTGGTCGTATAGCTAGTGTACTTAAAAGCAAATCGAGGGTCTAAAAAGTGGCCAATTACCGTTGTACACATTTCGTTTGCGCCTGAATTCACGCTTGTGGAGACAGGATATCAAGAAAAAGACTTATTCTTGTTTAACGACATTTTTGCACCTTTTTTATCTGGGCATATTTTTCATGTTTTTCAAAGCATGCACTGCAAAAGATAAATGCAATGACCTCTAATTGAAAATTCATGAAGTTTAAAAGTAAACCTTTTATAGGCACACTTTCGAACGTCGTTTTTATTTACTATATAAGCTTCAAGAAAAGAATGTATGTTCCACAAACACGGAGATGCTGACCTCAAGTGACGAAGAGAGAAGCACGGCATAGGGGAGAGCAAATGACGCTCGGGAAAGACGCATGATTGGCGTAGACAAAATGAAAATGTTTTCAGAGGAAGAGCGCCGGTTGTGGGATGGGCGCGACAGAATAATGAGATTGTGGATACGAGGTCACAGTGAGATGCCTACCCTACCGAGCCCAAGCGAGGAATGCAAAGTGAGGAATTTGAATTGGCCGATGGCAGATCGCGAAATCGGCTATGTAAATTTAGGAGCTGAAACGCAGCTAAATCTTTTAATCACTGCAGTGAGACAAGCGGCACCAGCTGTAAACGAAAGCAACACGCAGATTGTTTCAGGGCTATGTAAGCACAAAATGCAGGTAGCAATCTAACCCTTATCTATTGCCCAATGGTAGCCGCCACTGGATAGATAGACTTGGGAAGGCGTCAGCCACCTCGTCAATAATGCGCCCCTGAGCGCTGACAAAGCCCCCATCTCGCAGTCTCGCCACCCTCTCCGGCGTACCATGCCACAGGCCGCCTTAGCAGCCAAACAGTCTACTGTCTCTGTAGTTCAGAGCCTCTCGTCGCCATTCCCGTCGCATCGCTGTGCGCACTGCCTCTTGCGCTACAACGGTATGCGTACACACACGAGCTGGGTCGCGTAGCGCCTCAGCCATGTTAAGCAGCGGTCAACTGTCACAGGCGTGCCGGGCCTCACCGCACGCCCGCGCTCAATCCTCAGCCAACTGCCGCCATCCAACCCCACCGTTTTACCCCGTGCGCGCCATCTTTTCGCCTCAGCGCCTCAACAGCACCCCATGTGCGCCCCTCTCAGCCTTAAATCCTACAGTCATTCGTCCCGCATCCGCGCTGTGAGACCTCTCCTCCCATTTACACATCAGACCCCTCTTCACGCCTTCCCCCTCACTCCTCCTCTTGCCTTCTCCGATCATGCCATCTTCGTACCTGCGGCATTCTCTCGATGACCCTCCTTCACGCGCAAGGCAGATAGCAAGCTCTTTTCGTAGACGGTCTCTGGCTTCTAGTCCCGCATCCTCCTTGCCCTCCAAGCGACCCGCTCCCGATTATCTACATCCCGATTCCCCACCGCGAGCTGTTATTCGTCGAACCGACTCCTCTTCTTCGATGTCGGAATCCCCGGATTCAGAACCGAATTGCAATGCTCCCTCATCCCCCGTGAACGCCCCTTCACGCCCTATTGCTCCCCATCCTGAGCAATTCGACCACACTAGTCCCGAACATCCGTCTGCGTCCGAATCCAATCAACCCGAGGCATGTGACTTTGTGATTGTGCCAGCTGAACATGTAGGCCTCATCATTGGAAAACACGGCGATACCATCAAGGCCATACAGAACTCCTCTAATGCTATTGTTTCCATGGATCGAAGCTATCCCAGTCGCGATCGAAAGTTCCGTATCAGTGGCACCGAGGATGCTGTTTCCCACTGTCGCTCGCTCATTGAGCGCCGTCTTGAAGCTGTCCGTAACCGTTCAGACTCAGCTTTAGAAACTCGAGAGATGTGGATTCCAGTCTCCAAAATTGGGCTCGTCATTGGTGCGGGTGGCGCTACCATTCGTTCTATCAAAGAGAAGACGGGCGCTTATGCCACCGTTCACAACGACCAGGTGGAGGCAGATCGAAAGTTACTTACCATTCACGGCACAGCACAGCAAGCCTCCCATGCACGCCAGATCATAGTTGAAATCCTTCAAAGCGCACCACACACTCCCTCGCGCGACCCTTCTCTCGGCGCGAGTGATGATTCAACTGCCATGTATATCCCTCGTGCGGCTGTTGGTTCTGTGATCGGCTCCCGAGGAACTACGTTGCGATCGTTGCATCAGAAAAGCGGTGCGTTTATAAGGGTTGCCTCAGATGAGGAAGCTGGCACGAGTCCCGAGAGACAGATTATAATATCAGGCAGTGCCGCGGCGGTTCATCGCGCTCGCTCCATGATCCATTTTGTAATACGAGAAGGTTCCCTGCGACACTTTGATGAGCCTCATGCTGATATCCATCATCTGCAACGAAATGACGAGCACCCAATCGACAGTTTTTCTCGTATGCGCGACATCCGCCGGCGTGCATACTCACAAGGAAGGAAGGAAGATTCCTTTATACTGTCCGCCGAGCACATTGGATTGCTGATTGGCAAGAATGGTACAAACATTCGTGAAATGCAGAATCGATCAGGGGCAATCATTGAAGTTACAGGCAAGAATGAATCCGAACGAGAAAGCTCCCATCGCACTGTTTCAATATTCGGGTCCCCTACTGAAGTCAAGATTGCGAAGTTGCTCATCGAAGAAAAAATTGGCATTAATCACGAAGAGCAAAAACCTGACGCAGAGCAGCCAAATTTGATTCTGGCACCACAAGATTCGAACATCCGTCCGAAAAGCAATTGCAATACTGAAGATGTCAATACAAACAGCTGCCCAGCTTCCAAAGGTGAGGAGGCGGAGAAAGATGAACACAACAAGGAAAATGCACCGTCAAAAGAAATCAAAGAAACCTCCACAGTCACCGAAGCGCAGCGGGTGTCGAAAACTACGAACATTCCAAACAAAGAAAGAGAGAACGAAACGGAAAGCAAGGACGATGGAGGGCATTCAGAAGACTCTTTGGCAAACACCGCTGTTGAAAGCATCCTTGGTGCTTCGAAAAGAAACTCCACAGACGAAAAACAGCGAAGAGTGAGTCAGAACTCCCGAACTCGAAGTAATTCTGGACCGAAGCTAGCTGATTTGAACAAGAGGCATTCGAAGGATGGTTCGAAACATCATGGGGTGGCAGTGATGCAACAACAACATCCATCAACTCCCGTTCCTCTACCTCAACCACACCATTCTTATGCCCCTCCTTTGGTTTCACACCCACAGTATCATCCTCACTACCCTCCCCCTCCCACATATTATGGTGAACCGAACTTGAGCGCTTATCCGTACTACGGTCCACCCCCGCCGCATTCAACATATGCTCACAGCATGCCTGCGATGTCGACGCCGATATCTGTCAATGGCATGGAAGGGGTACGTTCTCTTGGTTCACCACATGGGTCTATTTCCATTCCATGCCAACAGAGCGAAGCTGTTTCTGCTACCACCACGGAAAACAGCAAATCAGAGAGCGACAAGCGAGGACCAGTCAATAATGGATCTATGAAAACAGGAAACTCCGCACCAGTGCAACCGCAGGCTCCTGCACAATTTTACCCCACATTTTATCAACAACAGCCTGGCGGACCAATGATGTACCCAACAGCCCCGCCTATGTACGGCGGCTATGTGTTTAATCAGCACCCAAGTCAATTCAATCCCGGACCTAATGATTACTCGGGCAAGGGCCTTGGGACTCTTCAAACGGAAACATTCGTGCATCCTTTTGCCGTATCGATGAGCCCAGGGATGCCTGTACCGCAACATGGCACAAGCATGTCTCCAGTTGCTGGAAGTAGTGTATAGATATAGAAATCTATGAGGGTCTGCTGATTTCCGTCACCGTCGTAGTTTCCTACAGCTCAAAAGCGGCCTAAAAGTTGTGAATGCTCTGCAATGTGTTGATAATCATCATGGTAACTGGCACCGATGAGGTAAATCTTTTTTGGCTCAAGTGTAAAAGTCGTCCGAAGAATACGTGCAAGTATGAGATACATTGAAAACCGAGTGCAGATAACGGGGCACGAGTCCAGCAGTTTTGCCGTCGAGTGAACCCGTTAGCACACGAGGCCATCACTACCTGTAGAGTAACGTGCTCATCACACGAAGAAAAGGCCGGATTTGCCATCACACTCGTTCCCGTGCAAATAGACGTCATTTTTAATTGCTCCCAACTTCTGAGCGCTTGGCAACCATTTACTTCAGTGACATACTCCAAGCTCAGGACATCGAGTTCGTAAACATTATAAACAATCCAGCCTTCTGTTCACCTTAATCACAGGCCCCGTCCGGGCCTCGCTTTGTTTAAGCCCATATCTAACAACTCCTAAGAGGCGTCACAACCCCTAAATGACCCCTACTCTACGTATATGCCCCTACTGTGAAAGGGGTCAAATAGCCAAATAATCCTACAATATTTGTGTGTGGCTTTGGAGAAACTGCTCTTTCTCGCCACACCGAAAAGACACATTTGAGTATCATAAATCGAACTCTTGTGCGACAAAACGACTCTGAAGCGTAGAGCAGTTGATTTTTCGGCGCGCGAGCAGTAGCGAGGGAGTGGTGGGTGACCAAAAAGGGAAACAAGGTCGGGCAAAACAAGCAGAAAACCGGAAGCCAAACTGCGAATCGATGAGTAAATCAAGAGCTTTCCTCTGGCAGGCCAACGTTAATAGCGATGTGATCCGATGAACGTACGAGAGATCGACGAGGATCGGCAGCTGTTGCTGTGTTTTTGCCGCTATTTCCAATAAAACAAAAGCTTTTTCTGCGTCCGTAGAGAAACTCTTGAAATCTGACGCAATAAATGCTCCGAGATCTCTTGTTCTACCTTCGCTAGATCAAATGTGATCCGTACGAAGTCCTCAGCAACATCTAATGTACCCCCCATAAGGATTTCTGAGAAAAACCTAATCCACCACAGCGCTACGTAGCTCTGTGAGTATGGTACCGAGAATAGAACACGTACGCTTACATCACGCTGATCCCCCAGAGTATTTAGTACAAATGTCTGGAGTAAAGCCAAGAACTCTGTGCACCACCGATCTCCGAAGACCCGTCAGAATGGACGGCATCTTCAAATGGATTAACACACCTTGTCTCATCCAAATTCCTCATTCGTCTTAGGGCCTTTGCTTGCTCAAACAAAGCTGAGGCTTCATTCGTTCTATCTTGTTTTACAAATGTCCAAGCAACTAACTCAACCAAAAACACATCGAGGTGTGGACAATGTTGAAAAGGGGCTTGATGCCATTCTGGACGGGCCATCCAATTTTGTACAATCTTCAATCCTTGCATGAACAATTTCTGCGCCTTATCCACTTCCCCCATTCGAAAAAGAACACGGCCCAATGCGCGAAGTGCATCCGCGTGTATTGGCATCTCTTTAAAGTTAACAGCGACAAGTACGTCGATGGCGCTGTTAACAGCAAACAATGCTTTGCTTTCTTCATGCATAGCAGAATATACCGATGCCAAGGTGAGCAAACAACAAGCTGCATACGACGACCGCTCCATAGATCGACTACGCATATTACGCAATGCCTGGCTAAGGAGACTCTTGGCATGCTGCAACTCGCGCTCCGAAGCACGAACCTCAGCGAGGAGCAGCAGAGCTAAAACACTACTTATATCTGAGTCGCCATTGTCCTGATACATTGCTAAATTTGCAATGGCCGTCTCCAAATGTTGCTTAGCCGGAGAAAACGAAAGCAAGTCAAGATATGCTTCAGCAAGAGCCAAGCGGATCCGAGCATGGGGTCTTCTTTCAGCAAGTGGGCATGGGAAGTTTAGTGCGTCGCTGAAGATTTGCACGCGATTGGATGCGGAGACAGAGTACCTCATGACAGTCGCAGAAACAGCAAGAAAGCGGTGTAAAAGAGGTTCGGTCGACGTGTGCAGAGATTGGGAGAGACGAACGGCAATATCCATATTCCCTCGTTCGTCGTCATAGAGCTTCATTGCCAGTTGTCGCTGATTGCCGTCACAGTGTAGATGTTCCGGACCGAAGATAAGAAGCTTCTGAGCGTAATTAAGAATGAATCGTCTTTGGACTTCAGGTTGGCGAGACCCTTGGTACTTCGAAAGTAACTCTCTCGCGACTTGACTCACGAAATAACGACCCGAACTCTCAGCGGAAAGTAGGCTTACGTCAACAAGAGATCGAATTAATGTCGGAGCATTTTCTAAACGAACGTTTAGAACGGCGAGTGCAGATGTGGCATCAAAGGTTGAAGGAAATATTAGCAGTTTAGATAAGGATGAATGATTAATAGGTAGAGCAGCAATTCGAGTGGCTAGTTGAGCGGCAAGAAGAGGTTCGTTTGATGCGATTCGCATCATTCTATTGGAATCAGAAAGCGCATGTCGAGCAGAGATTTCTAATTCAGCTTCACTGGCAATGTTTTGATCGGGTGGTGAATTGCACATTTGTCGCAGACTTGGAGGTTGAGGAGCTGGAAGCGAAGCCAGAGTGGTGGAGATCTCGCATCCAGCATTTAATGAAAATGGGATTTCATTTGGAGGCGGGATGGAAGGCAATGGAGAGAGGGAGAGCGGATGCGGTGCCAATGAATTCAGACGAGCAGAATGGTTGGGAGGAACAGGTAGACTCGACAATTCAAGTGGTGGCGCCGCTGGACCAGCGGCAGAGCTGAATGCATGAGTAGAATGATCGGTGGTGGAGATGACAGGAGATTGTGTGTTTGTCTCAATGTTGGCGGTCGCCATTTGTTGAAGACGCCGTTTTCGGTGGTATTGACGATTCTGTCGAATACGACGCTTGATGACAGAGCCCTTCAAGCGGCGCTCGTTTTCAGAGAGCTCATGGTCAGGCTTGGAAAAAACGTAGGTAGGAGGGCGGCCGGGCTTGCGCTTGTGCTGCCTTGGGGGAGGCGAAGACGTCTTTTCGCTCCCGCCAGTACGGGCGTCATCTAGACTGTTGGGGCACATGCAGACAACGCAGACCATTTGGCGCCTCGCTCTCAGGACAAAACAGGTCCGGGCCGCGGGGCGGGGGAGGGGCTCTGATATACAAACAAGAGTACATAGGGATGAGTGCAAACAAGGGATGAAGATAAAGACCAAATTGCTACTCTCTGGTAACGATTACGATGCGTAGAAACGGCCACAATGGACATTCTCCCTCGTACCATAGCTCAAAGAAAGGCAGGGCGAGGCTAGATTCTACGCTTTTTGCTCATGGAAAGCAGTGGTTCTCGCTCGGTGGCCACGTGAAGCTCGCTTGACAAGAGCTGAGGGAGCGGGGCATGTCGTTATGATATCTGAGACACCGTCATCCACTGGCTCGTCGACGAGAGCGACAACCCGGCTTACAGTTGGCTGAATGAGAGGGTGCACCTGCTCATCGTGCCCGCCCTGGCGATTGAGGTTTGCTATCCATGCGCACGCCCATTGGGTGTTTTCAAATAGGACCGAGCACCAATCAGTGCGAGCTCGTGGCATTGCGAAACAGGGCGCCAACTTGACTCAGAAGGAAGAAACGCCTAAAACCTTAGTCTTATCATGGCCTTTGAGAGTAACTGCCGTGCTTATGTCTTCCGTGCTCGCGTTGGATCTTCCGCTCGATCTTCGTGATTCTTTGTTGTTCGCGAAATGATACACGTTTGTCATGAAAATCGACGGTCGTGTCTGCAACGCCCCCCCGAATCGGCTCTCCTGTCGAGTCAGAACTACAAACGAAGTACGAAGGTACATTAAAACACCATCACTACTACCCCATCATTAAACGTTTAATTTCAAAATACTGCTCCTTCTTGCGTGACTGATGCTCCAATCAAAACCACATTTTACACTTATTCTCGTCAGTCTTTGTTCCCTTTTTTCCATCTCACTATTTTAATGGTATGATTTCTCTCGATCGAGTTTGGCGCGGTTATACAGTAGTCATGTTGGCCAAAACTGTAGGCTGCGAACGTGTGAGCAAAATCGGCAACAAAAATTGGTACTGGAGGCACGTTCTCACCTCGGTGTGAATTACGTGTGAAAGCAAGCGTAAGCGAGAATTATATTAATAGCATCAATAGATCTCCAAAAGCAAAAGTCAGCACATACATGAAAACAAAATCCTAAATAATTGGAATAAAAAAACATGAAAAGTACTAGTTTCGACAATTCAAGTAGTGCTCGTCGACATTCCACGCAGAACACATTTTTCAATAAAGACAACAATCCACATTAATAACAAAAAAAAAGGAATGTCGCCGACGATTTTTCCAGTGGAGTACATTGAATTACTAAATACGCCTTTAAAACCCCCTCAAGTGCTCAAAGAAAAGTTGAAATAAACTTGAGCCACATAAATCATTACGACATCATCGTAAAACTTGTCGCCCTACAGATACTTCTTCAGATAGCAATCTAAAACTGTACCAAAAGCTCCAAAATACTTTTAACAGTGATCCGATCCGTAACTTTGTAACGACTAGTTTAAGACTTGATACGAAACGGTGATCCAAGTCTGCAGTTTTTTGGGCCGCATTTCTTTTGACGCATAATAGAACCGTTTTAAAAGGATAAAATTACGTGTGTAAATTTGTAAACTCAATGGTTTTTATCAAGTAACAAATATTTGCTTTTAAAACGAGATATAGTGAGAGATGTGAGGTTTGGGATACAGAAAAACAAATCATAAGACGTACATGAGTTTGCACAGAGGTTCTAACTTTTACGAGACTAAAAAGCGCTTGAAGCATCTATTGTGTATGGTGATATCTTTGAGGCCTTTGATGTTAAAAAAGGGGCAGCACTTGAAGTTGGTGACAATTCCTGAACAAAGAAAAAGAAACCCGAGGGATGGACACATTTAGCAACAATTGAGAGTAGCTTCTAAGGTTTTCAGTACAACCCTAATTTTTTATTAGTGAATGGATGTGTGTAGCGAGCGAAAAAAAGATTTCTATGCGTCACGTATGAGAGAAATGAAATATTTTTCAAATTTATGATAAACCTTCCCCGCAGGATCAAAGTGGAGCACGGGGTAAAATGGAGCACACGTACAGAGTAACCGAATACAGTACTTTTGTGAAACACGTACAACTTGTATGACACGTACAACTCCAATCGGTGACGTACAGAATGCTAGTATTAGTACGTCACCTCAAGTGTCCTAATAGTCGCGTAGTATCCCTATATAAAACCTCCACAAGCTCTTCCCGGAGCTCAAAACGGACCCTTGGTGCCGACTATTGTTTGTGCTGAGATTGTTCCAACCACTGCACACGTATGAACTTCAGCAACATGTCCAAAGCTCAACTTACAGTTACGGGCCCAGGGAACGATCTCAGCCCAAGCGACATCCTTACACCTCCAAAATTACGTCCTACAACCGACAAATAGCAATGGAGTGAGGCCATTTTGAAAGGAGCAGAAACACTAAAAAAGCTTGTGCAAACGGAAGAAAATAGAGCACAAAAAGAGCAGCGGCGACACTTTTTCTAACACTTTTTTGATCACTCCAGTTTGCCAAAAAAGATATAGTCAAAAAAGCAGTTCGTACTAGAGAAATACGCTTAACCGCCAATCTGAAGATAAATATCTTGATCAAATGGCAGCAGTCAAGACATTCGTGCATCTTGCTGCGAAAAACTGCACTATAGAGCAATCCCAGAAGAGGAAGTACCTCTCAAGTGATCGATTGCCGCTCTTGTGAAGAGGGGTAACTCAGCGAATGAGCCTTTGTGCCACCGATGCGTGGGTGTACGACCACAGTGGATTAGGCAATACCTTAAAAAGGTGATGAACCCAGGAAAAGGAGAAGAATCAAAAGAGGATCCAAGGACAAAGATATTCCGTAGATAACAGCGGAATGTAGGGCGAAAAAGTAGGACAAAATAATACGCACGACGAATCGTACAGACCTATGAAAGGGGTACCCACATTAGATAAGCGAAACAAAGACGGGTAAAAACAACCCTATATAGGGGCGTTGTACTGACCTAAACATAGGGAAACCAAAAAAAGAAAAAAACAAACCAAGAACGTTGGTACAGTGACGAATGAGCTTCCCGAGGGGATAGATTAGTCAACCCGGTCGCGGTTTCTCCCGTTAAGAGATAGAGACTCGTGTAGCCGACATAATCTAGAGCCAAGCACTCGGTTACCATTTACTTGGTGGTAGCGATGGCGGTGAAGCCATCGCTCAAGTCTAGCCTGGATAGTGTACTACACGTGTGGACTATAGTAGTGCAAACCAATCCTGGTCCATACATGTATCATGTGTGTAACCCCATTCTTGTACGTCTATCTGTGTCCTACGGTGCTACTGTAGATGCTTAACTAACATACCTTCTAAGGTGTCTAAAATACTAAAAACTAATATTACTCATACAATTGTTGACGTGGTCCCAGATATATCGGATGCCATATGGATGGTGCCCTGATCGGGTGTACGCGCGCGCGATCTACATCCACTGTAGATCAATTCATACTTATTGTCCGCCTGTACAAATAGATCAACTGCTACAAACGGAAGGCAGGCGAATCCATCAAGGCATTTATCAACCGCTTCGCAGGACAAGTCTTTTCGTATTTGAACCTAACCATTTCAGAGCAGGATTCAAGCGACAGGCAAAAGTTTGCGCTCATCTTACTCCTAAGCGCTTCTTTATCACCTAAAACATTTAATAACATCATTAGCAGTTCGGTAGTTTCTAGTAAGACGAGAGTCACTAGAATAGCAGCATTAATTCCGTTATCAAAAGACCGCGTGGAGAATTTCATTAAGTCTCTGAATATTATGTCGTCCGGGGAACTGAATGAAGACGAGAAGATGATGAATACATAATGCATATCTACAATGAACGCAGCTATGTTTCAACAGAACAAGTATTTTGATGAGCATAATAACCATTCATGGATCGGGCTTCAAGACGCAATAAGAGCCTTAGAAGAAGCCTGTTTAGAAGAGAGCGACCTAAATGACCTTTCTTCCGCCGATAAGAAGCCAGACTAATCAACTCGTTCTTACCTCAACTCTAGCAAGTCTGAGAAGAGATATAGGAAACGTAAATATAACTAGGACAAGGAAGGCAACAATACGTCAAAGAACGACAAGGAACGCGACGATAGTAATGGAAACAGGGAAGTATCTCAGAAGAATCATCAGAAAAGGGCGACAGGAAAAGGACGATATGACGAAAAGCCCAAGGCTAGCGGATCGTACAAGTCTAATGGACAGTCCAAACCAAACGGATCATCAGCATCTTTTTCAGTAAGGGATTCGGACCTGAACAAAGCAGACCCAAATCCCATCCTTGACGAAGGAAGCCCCATCTCTTCGGGAGGAATGATCTCCGCAATAAAAATATGTCAAGTACTGAACATAAGATTTGAACCCACAAGGCCGAAGGAACAATATCGACGTGGATGGGGAGATCAGTGTCTAAATCCAAAAGGCGTTGCTTGTTCCTGGACTTTATCCACTCAGGACATGTATAACAACACAATTGAACTCACATTCGATCTGTTTAAGGAAAATTCACCGCTGACGATTGGTCTAGTCGTGCAGCAATACAGCAAAACGAATTTTATTGCAGATCCACCGACGATAACGATCAAAGGACCGATTGACAAATAATCGAGGATTTTTACTCTATACTTAAGGTCTACCTCGGCATATGACTTGAGAGCTCATATAGCAACCGTTCCTACCATTTGTGAATTGTTGAGCTCAGCGATTGAGCGAGGCAGACCAAAAACGCTGGCTAAAAGATTGCATCGGCTGACGCCTGGCCATCCCAACGAGATAATTCGTCTTTGTAAGCAAGCTAGGTAGGAATCTAAGGAGATGGAATTAGAGTTAAGAAAAAACAGCTTGTGTTGCCCCACTTGTGCAGAATCTGGTCTACGTTTACCTTCCAAGAAGATATCTACTAACCACGTTAATCAGGCATTCAATGTTGAGATAAAAATCGTTTTAATGTTCTCGAACATTCGAGGTGCAAAATATACAGTGATGCACATGATGAACGCAGGGACAGGTTAATCAGAAGCAAGCATTACCAATGACAGAGAATCACGAACAACTATCATCGTAATTGAAACGGAATGGTTAAATCGACACGGCGCTCCAAAAGCTCTAGCAGCTGACTACGAAATGGATTCGAAGGCGATACGTGGGTTCCTATCTGGAAGGGACATCAACTTCAAAGCGCGACCCGTAAGACGTCATAACAAGACAGTGATTGTAGAAAGAAAGGATGAGTCATGAAGCGGATACTCAAAAAACTTCAGATGGACGACGGTCTTGCTAGCGACAAAACACTACTATCCAGAAAAGTATTACTTTCTAATTGTTTGAAAGGATCGAAGGTCACGAGTTCTTTCGATCTCGCCAAAGGAGACGCCCCTGCAATCCTAGGCGCGCCAAGAAGGCTCGCAACCGAGAAGCTAATGAACGTATACACCGAACAGACAGCTACCCGCGCCCTTCAGCAACTGTTGAAAGCTCACAACCATTCGACGGTACCTGAATCATCTATAAAACCTGGTGAAGAAGTACTCTACTTCTATCGAAGCTCAAAACAGAACAAAGAGGACGAGTGGAGCAGGGCAACCGTGGTCAAGACTCTGCCCCATATAGTAGAAGTTCGAAGAAACGAGAAAGAACCAGTATCGCAGGTGTCCTACGAGGACATCCGTCTAAGCCCAAACCCTCCGCTTGCACGCGAACTGAGCGAAGGACTGATAGAGGACTACATAGACCTCACACTCAGCCCAGGATCTCCTGACATGGATGACGAAGAAGAAGAGGCGATAAGCTCTCTCATGACAATAAACAGAGTCGATAGAGAACGCGCTTTAAAAGACATGGAGGAGTATACGGACGATATCCTAGCCCAACGAGAGCTCTACAGCACACCATCGATGACGTCAAATGAATAACAGATATTGAAGGACATACAACAAGTAATCGGCTCTCGACAAGTCAATGCCAGGGAAGTGCAATTCGCACCAGCCTGGGTGTTACAGAAAGCAGTAGAGAAAGAACGTGCTGACAACTGGTCTCAATCATATACGGAATTCGCGGAGAACCAACTACCTCGTCGCGCAAACATTATATCATCACAAACCGTCTATAAAGTCAAGATAGACGAAGATAACGGGAGGAAGTTAAAAGCAAAGCTCGTAACGCATGGTATTCGAGATGATCTGAAGAATGAAATCAGAAAGAACTGCTCCAATTCAGATATGAGTATCATTCGCATCCTCATCAGCATTGCACTTTCCCTCGGTTTCGTATTTGGAATCGCCGACATTAAAGGTGCTTTCCTGCAGAGCGGTCCAATACAATGAGAAATATACCTCCGACCAGCACCGGAATTCCGAAAGAAGAAAGAAGTTCTATTGAAACTCATGAAATTGCCCTATGGAATAGTAGAAGCGGGACGACACTGGGCAAAACGCATCGAATCTTGAATGCTGGACACATCATGACTTACAAGGGTGTACGGAGTTAGCCAGCTCTTTACCAAGGAAGAAGAGAACCAACGCATCACACTTGCAATAGCAAAAAATGTGGAAGATCTCTTAGCAGCCGGAACTCACTCCGACGTTTGCAGCTTCATGAACTCGTTCAAGGAAGAATTCGAGGCCGGAAAGGTTCGGATAGAAGCAGTACTGAACTTCGCTGGATGTGATATTATCGAAGACGCCGATCAAAACGTTATCTTATCCATGATTCCATAATTGGACGTCTCCATCCAATTCACCTTACGAAACCAAGACGAAGAGATCGCGACGAGAAAGCTGATGAAGACGAGATCCGACAGTACAGGTCTGTAGCGGGAACTCTCATGTACTTCGGTTCAGTCGTCCTTCCACCAGCATCGTTCACCACTCGAGGATGCAACAGGAATTGGGAAACCTCAGAGTTAAACATCTCATGGACGCCAACGCTATGCTACAAGAGATAATAGCACTGAAACCTACGATCAAATACGTGCGACCGGTTGGAGTTTCAAGCACAACATTAATCACGCTTTCTGACGCATCGCATGGGACTCGGCATCTGGCATACGGACAATCAAGAATTATAAGTGGAATTAAATTTATCACCGTAGTCGACGACAATCCAATATTCCATCCGCTATTCTGATCAAGCACGAAGCGGAGACGGGTAACTTACTCCTCATTTGGTGCTAAAGTCCTAGCATGCGCGGAAGCAGAAGACAGACGGTTTGATATGAAGATGACGTTTGCGAACATATTCCCCAGCATTAATAGAGGTCACCATATCCTCGTTGACTCGAAGGCGCTATTCGACACCATCACAACCTTACATGAGTGTCGTGAATTCCGACTCACAAAAACCGTAACGATAATAAGAGATGCCTTCGAGGCCGGGGAACTTGATGAAATCACATGGATTCCTGGGACTTTGAATATGGCCGACTCATTAACGAAGCGGAGCACAACTCACTTCACCCGAATGAACCACATGTTTAACAACGGATTCTGGAGCATTGACATTTCAAAAGGGACTCGTCATGAGTAAAAAAGCTGAACGTTCGGGCTTGGATCGATATATACTAATGCGACAGGAGGGTCTATGAAACACGTACAAATTGTAAAACACGTACAACTTCAATCGGTGACGTATAGAAAACTAGTATTAGTACGTTACGTCAATTTTCCTCATGGTCGCGTAGTATCCTTATAAAAACCCCACACAATATCCTTGGAGCTCTTCCCAGAGCTCAAGGCGGACCCTTGGTGGCGACTGTTGTTTGTGTTGAGATTGGCCCCACCACTGCACACGAATGAACTTCAACAACATGTCCGAAGCTCAACTTACAACTGTACAACGCTTTACATGGTATGTTCGGTAGTCTCTCTGTGTCCTTAGTTCCCTAACCGTTGTCGTCATACACCATAATGATCCAACTAGCTCTATGTGAAAATAAAGAGCACAATCGCCTCTCTAGAGATATGATATCTCACAACAAAAGAGCGCCATAATGTCGAACATCTACGTTTAAATTCACTTCTTCCTCTGTCCTACAGCCATTTTTAATGGTTCACACTCATTCAAGTTTCGTCAGGTGTCGAAAAACGACCTCTGAGCCTCAGAATTTTCTGCCCAAAAACGTTCCCTCTTTATCAAAGATCTTAGGCAAGTCCATGAGGGAACAGACCAGACAGGATCGTAACCACCGAAAAAAATAAGAAAAAGTATGCCAAAGGCGAGCCATATGCGTCGAAATATTACGAAACAAGACGCCAAGTAGAACTATTTTTAACATTAAAGCGCTCTTTAACAGCACAATTTGTTTTACTAAATCAAATATTACTAAGCCAGAGGGGTGAGTAATTAACGACAATGAAGATTTTGAGAGCATTCGTCTTAAAAAGCAAACCGTTTTTACCAACTACAAAGAAAAGTATATGATCTATCGCTTTCAAAAATTTGCACAACGAAGATTTGAAGCAAATGAGAACACATTAAAATCAATTGCAGCACAACTTCCTTCGGACGTTCGTGGAACGTTTGTCATTGAGGTCCCTTCCGATAAATCAGTCCGCTAATTTTGATAAAGACATAGGGGAAATAATTTCCAGCACATCCGAACAAAAAGATCCGTGAAATATCGATACAAAAGATACCTATCACCTGAAGGCGCTTTGTGACTCTTGTGTTGCATGCCGATCAGATTATCCAGAAATAATTGATTATGAAAACTGTATTTGGAACACGGATAAATTCGACGTCATGAGCGACATAAAAAAGGGCGAAAAAGCGTTTGTTTCGTCATATGCGAACTACGGAAGCTTTAACAAAGGCTCGACGAAGCCAGAAAAGCATCCGACCGCTTTTTTCATTTCTCATACGACTGTTTATACCCTCCTTCCGTTTTTTATATATTGCAAAGAAACACGTGATGCAGCGTTGCCTTACTATGCTCCCGGAAAATGTTTTCAAAATTCTATATGAGATTTCCCATTGGTTGATGCAGGACGAATGGTACCGGAGAGATTTCATTCAGGTTGGCACAGAAAACGGTTCAAAATCTTAAAAGCTGATTACGTTCATCATCAGTCACTTCGAGCGCAATGCTGCGCAATACCTGGAGCCAAGAAAGAAATTTCTATTAATGCTCAATGTTTATAAGTCATGCAATGGATTTGAGTGGCTCCAAGAAACCAAACTACAGAAGGTGGAGATCGTCATAGGGCCGGCCAATACATTTCATTTCCTACAAGCGAGTGAAAACACTCTGAACCAAGTATTCGTGAGGGCCTTCAGAGCAATGCGTATTTTTCTCTGAAGAAAATTTGACCGAGATGACCAACAACTTAAGGCTTCTACGTTGCATGCTATAAAGATCTCAAAAAATTTGTTGTTAAAGAGGCCTTCCAAAACACTTTAATTTTGCATATGGGTAATCGTTTCGTGCAATGAGCTGAGCAGAACTTGAACATCAGCCGCAGAAACAAATCCAGGGAGAAAGAGATGTTAAGCGCGTAACAGACGAAAAGTTTCGGTTGACGTTGTAGAGAAGAAAGAGTCTGCTTCACACAAACGTTTGAATCTCGAAGAATCAATAGAAAGCAGTTGCAGACCTGAGCGAATTGTTGTCAAATTAACACCGACTAAGAAAAAGTTTCTTCCAGATCACGAGAAAGGTTATGACCGTACAGCCGTTTCAAAGGAGGCCACTGCAGTGTACCTCACATTTTTCGGTACCATTCAAACACAAAAAGGCATTGCAGAAAATGAAGAAAAACAAGCGTTGGAAAAGAAAAGCTGCAAGGAAGCCTCGGCAGAAGAGCGCAAAAAGCGTTCCGAGGAGAAAAAACCCTCCAGATGAAGAAAAGAGAATAGGATGCAGAACGGAAAAAAATCGTGAGGGAATTAAAACTCAAAGGCAGAAGAATATAGATATCCTGAAGATACGCAAGAGAAAACAACAAAAAGATCCCAAGAAAAAAAATCCACAAACTAACGGCATTAAGATTAAAGCGAACGGTGCTTCTCTCCAATAGTTTTTACGAAACGATTCAGAGTGAAACACGGAGTATATGGCGCCGCTTGTTGGGTTTGATCCGATCTTACTGGACGCAGGAATTGAAACCAAGATGAATGCATTCGACGTTTACCCGAATCTTGTACGAAGACATTCGATGGGCGATTGGGGCATGCTATTTCCAGTTCCCGACAGGATACGTTGCGTTAGAAGGAGATTGTCGCCGAAGAAGAAGCGTGTGCAAATAGTCGTCTAAACCTCAAGGGAATCGATCCCAGTGTGCCCAAACACCACGCGCTCGTTTTTGAAAAGTCTATAGGCGATCAGTCCGTCATGGGCGATACGAATTAGAGCTCTTGGAAGCTTGTGACGACAGGGACAGTGCTCCGAAATGACCCGGGTAGCAGCGATTTCCCAGGGCTTTCAGCTTCAGTTTGCTTCACATTTCGTAAGAAAACCTGTGAACGACATTTGAAGCTGGCTTCCGTCTTCGTCCGTGACTGAATTGTGTTTAGTTTGGGCAGTTTCTCAAGTAAAGTTGGGCTAACTTTACGACTTTTTCATTTGCTTGATTCGAAAACTGCTCCAATTTGACCTTAAGGGAAATTCAGGAATATAAACAGCGGTTTCTCCAAAAACTACTTGGACACGTGATAACACGAAAGAATTTAAAGCCCGGAGCAGCGTGTGCTAAGTGCACTGTACGATCACCGAATGCGAAAAGCGGTAGACGACTTTTTTATGTCGTGTACCTGTGCTGTTCGGGCGCTGTCTTTTCGCATTGATCGGCCAAACTAGACAGTAAATTTCAGCGGAAATAAAATAGCTTTGTTTCTGAAATATCCCAGACAGGTTACTTAGTTTCCATTCTTTCAAAATAAACTGTGGCGACGCGCACACTTTAACAACACACACAGCAAGGTCATCAGCCATTCGTGAAACACCCAGGAACGACGTGTGTCGTCGTCGGGGGTTCCGGGGCATTTGTTGTTATCACAGGTTATGGCCCCAGCACGTTCATCTATCTCTTTGAGAATCTCCAAACTGCTTGCAAGACAAAAAAATACAACAAAGAGTATTACCTTCAAACCATTTTACACAACTACAACATTCTCGACCAGAAATCATTCTCTTACAGTCACTCGGTCACTCTTTCTCAATCAATCATACATATTTTTCCCATAGATGCTCTCTTACAAGCGAAGATGTGTTTTACAAGTTTCATCTTCTGTTAGGATTCTCTCTCCATCAACTCAGCAATACCAGATGTCAATATGCTCTTGCAGAGTGGTATAAACGTTAATGTTGGCTCTATAGCTTTTCCAAGTCACACAAAAACTTGTACAAGGCAAAGATTTTCATCATGAAGAGAAATTTTGACAAAGCCATAGAACAAATTTTGCTATACATATTAACTCAACCCTACTTTAAATCGTCAACTATATTTCCGCACATATTCTTTAGACAAACACGGAAGATAATGATGCTATTGACTTAGAAGCCAGATCTTTTACTTGTAAATATGGCATGTAAATCAGAGAATACTTTGCGCAACACCTTACCATTAGAACAAGAATGCTGAACGCCAACATACCCAATATTGATCAAAAACGAACAACAATTGAGTTTCTCATCTATTGCTTGAAACCAAACCCAAACGTCTACAAAATAGCGATTGTGATGGCCGGTTCCCGACCAACAATCATATGGGAATTCATAAATCTCCTGCATTAAGCCTCACGTTTTCATCAGAACATCGTGAGCTCAATCGTTTCCTTTTCATACCTTTTGTATCACTTTCGGCTCGACAGATCTCCCACAACCTTGCACGCCCAAGAAGTTCTCGACCCTAGCCATAATCAAATCATCCACACTCTCAAGGCTAGAGTGACAAGTGGTGCCGTGTTCATGGCTGTTTCACTCACAAGTATGACGATTGCAATGTCCAAATGGTCAAATCAGAGGCTCAAGTCCATGAATCCAAAAACAGTGGTACGCCTTTAGCCCTCATATAGAAGCTTTTGCTTCGTGTGGCCATTCTGCAACAGAACGCTCACGTGGCCGACCAGACACCACTTCATTGTAAGTTTTTTCTCGATTATGCTGCAAATCCAAGTTACATTACTGCCCCGAAACCCGCCGTGCGTTCTTTACCATACCCGTTTTACACAATTTCTAACGACGGTTAAACTTTTTTGAACACTTACAGCAAAGAAAAATATTGATCCAAATGATGCGTAAACCGCTCAGAATCGCAAATGCCATTCACGCTTCAAATTTTGTTGATGACTCATATCCATTACCTGCCGTGCGAACCCTCGATTTTGGGCACTTTACTGCCCCCCCCGTAAAATATAGTAAAATTACTGGCGTGGCTGAAAGTTCGTCCGAGAACCCGCCGTGACATCCACAAAATTGCGCCCCTTACCTTACAATATTAGCGTCATTAACCTCATGGAGAGAGTAAACGTCTCCAAATTTTTGATAGACACCCTACCTTAGTAAACTGTTCTCATTTGTACGCTCAAGTATCTTGTACGTTGTTTGTTCATTTTGGGCCACCGCTAACATGTCTTCTTCTGCACCCGTCTCGGGCGGAGCCCAAAACCGGTAGCACGCAACACGAAGTAAGATGTGGGCTGAGCCCAACCTCACTTGAAGCACTCGGACGAAGCCAAAGTGCTTAAGAAACAGTGGTCCATGGGCTGAGCCGGTGCACCCCGTATGCTTTTGGGCGGAGCCCCAAACAGGTTGCACGTAACTCCAAGTGAGGTGTGGGGTGAGCCCAACCTCACTTCAAGCACTCGGACGACGCACAAGTGCTCAATGAAAAGTAGGGCACAGGCTGAGCTCATGCACCAAGCTTATTTTCGGGCGCAGCCCAAATCAGGTAGCAGGGAACACGAAATGAGGTGTGGCCTCAGCCCAATCTCACTTCAAGCACTCGGACGAAGCTCAAGTGCTCAATGAACAATAGGGCATGGGCTGACCCCGTGCATCACGTATGGTTTCGGGCGGAGCCCGAAACCGGTTGCAGGCAACACGAAGTGAGGTGTGGGCTGAGCCCCATCCCACTTTAAACACTCGGACGAAGCCCAAGTGCTCAATGAACCGTATAAGGCATGGGCTGAGCCCGTGCACCACGTATGGTTTCCGGCGGGTCCCAAACCGTTTGGAGGTAACTCCAAGAGAGGTGTTGGTTGAGCTCTATCTCACTTAAAGCACTCGGACGAAACCCAAGTGTTCAAGTAACAGTGGTGCACGGACTAAGCTCGTGAACCACTTACTGGCTTGGTTGAAGACCTTAAAGTAGTGGTTGTGCGTCATGTCGGAAGATTGTATCAGTAACAATTTGAACTTATGTCTTTTGTTGTAGAGTTTGGTAATTGTGTTGAGAAAGGTTCCGTTCCGGGAAGACTTATGGTCGAAGTTGCTATTCATTGTCAATAAAAGAAGAATGCATTAGAAAAAAGCGAGTTGAAGAAATTTATGGCGTATGAACTATAGTATATCATCAATTTGTGAGAACCTTTAGTGGCGTTCGCACAGCAAAAACGAAGGTTCTCAGTACTCATATTATTCAAACTTTTTTTTTTGTTGAGAACCTTGTAGCAAATGACGAAAAACGTTGAATCTCGTATTTGTTTCATATAGTTTTCAGGTAGATAGTCGACTGTTCTAAGAACCCTCTGAACATGAGCAGATTTTGGTAGTTAAGATATGGACATTTCTGAATTTTTACAAAATTTTCAATCATTTCCCAATAAATTAGTTAACATTGCCGTTTAGTAGTCTTTCTATTATCCCCTACGTTTGATATTTTCTGTAAGATGACAGACACCCCTACAAGAAGAGAACCCGTGAGTCACGCTACTGTGGGGTTCTTATCGACAAATAATCCACCGTTGCCTCACTTGTACTTCAATTTGGGTTAGTTGCTTTCATTTCTCTTACATCTGATTTTATTCGCCCACGTCCATTTACACATCGACACGATGTAATTACCACCGCCTCATTGATAGACAATCAATATTTTCTCTAAATACCGTCCCAAGCCTTTGGTGCACATACAATTTCTCCTCATGCACGCCCAACACCTTCTACCAAGTCCACACAACCAAACCATACCATTTCCACGACCTCCGCTATTCACAGGCCCAACCTCCACATCCCCCACATGCCCAAGCTCGAATACTTCACTCACCCTTGCACCGAACCCTGGCCAACGTCAACTAAATCAGGCCCCACTCCGTCTCTAGCCTCCGCATTCGACACGACTTCATGCTCTCACACTTAAAAATCTGACACATACAGTAACATACACTTCATTTCATGGCCAAGAAGAACCTTGTTTACAATCTTCCTCCCATCCTCTCCCAAACCTGTCCGCAGATCCATCGTCCTGGTTTCTGCGAAAGGAAAATGACATTTCAACATTACCGCCGAGTCACCTAAACTCAAGCACAAAAGGTCTACACATCCATCGACACATTTGGACCCCTCAAGCGCCACCATCTCGGCAGAGTAGCAACACTACATTCGCTGTCATTTATACAGCCTCTCGATTCCTCCATGTCGAATTTTTTAAATTGCGCTTACATGCACTTCCAAAGCTCCTCAGAATCCTCACATACATCTATGCTACTCACAATAACCCCTCCCCCCCTACCCCCACAGTGATACCGTAAAAGAAATGACCTCAAAAACCTCCAAAATGCACTACCCGGTAGATCCTGCCCCTCAAGCGGTACGGGGGTGTGTGACGACGCCCAAATTTTGAACAGCACACACAACTAGGTCATATGCCATACGTGAAATAGCCAGGAACCACGTCCTCCATCGTCGGTAGTTCCGTTGCATCTTTTGTTTTCAAATAGTCTTCTTATTTTTAATCATTTTGAAATCGGGCGCAATCAAAGTCTTTTCCAATACTCACTGGAAGTCATACCTCTTTGCTTACAAGTAAAACCCTCAGATTTGTAACAAAAACTCGGCCATTTCACTTTATGGTGGACCCTAATACTACGCACAGAACAACGACTGATAGAATTACGACTGACATCCGATCCAATTCTATTCTCTTACCGACGACGGCTTAGCGAACGCCCTTTGCGACCAGGGGGTAGGGAAGGTAGGAATTCAACAAGACACACTGACCAATTCGAAGTGACAACAAGTTATCGGGGATAGGAATGTGTTGGATGCACTAGATCATTACTTTGTTCGATATCCATGTGTTCCAGTTTATGTTTACCGTGCTAGATCTCGTTATCGTACTCCCCACTGCGCGTGGAATGAATTGATAGAGGAGCACATGTTTTTTGCTGTTCTAACAACATGTGCTTGCAAGCTTCACTTGCAAATGGTATTTCGCTCGTAATAGATGAACAGTATGCTGAAAACATTGTTCTACGAACAGAGTTACCACACATGACATCCTTCAGCAGAGCGGCAGGCTGGGTGGACAAGAAAGCCAAGATCGTAATCTTAAAGCGAGCTCACTTCGATGTAGACAAGCAACACTCTGGGGTAGTTTGGTTCGTTTCGCAAACGTCCGGAGTATTTCTAATGCGAATATGGGGTCTCGAACGTAGATCATGTCATATGCGTTGACGTTGATAGCAGACAGATCCTCGATGCCGTGGAGCAGTTTCCATTGCGTCTTTGTGAAGAATCCCTGAAGTGTTGCGTCGGTAATCCTTGAGAGCTCCAACGCATACTTGAAATGAGCAACGTCAAGGAGGTCAAAATAAGAAGGGGAGGAAACAAGAATGGGTCAGCTAAGGGGCATGAGAAGCGCATGCGTAGTGCCGAATATTCCTAGTGTATGAATTCAGATACCCGTTCGGCGTCATTGAATACATCTTGTGATAAACGACCCGATAATAGTACTCCGTTAAGTATCCTGCACATGATCATGTTTCGCTTAGTAAAGACATCAGCTAGATTACGAGTTCCACTTATCCACTGTAGTACAGATATTTCACATGCTTCGAATGAGTATTCAAGTCGTGTTACTGTAAGGCGTAGACGATAGTCTCTTCCTTCGTGTAGCGTTTTGATGGTGGAGTAAAATCCCTAGGAATCAACAATTAAAACGAACGGAAGGTCTAGCTTAGAATCGTGCAAATTTTTGATGCACGAATCCAAGAGAGCACTCGGTCGGCGGATAATGCAGCAGCTAGAATCCCAGTTCCTATGGAACTGAAGGGCACGCGTGCTTGCTTCGAACTCGACAATTCAAGCGTATGGTACACAGCCCATTCACTCCCACTGGCAGGAAAAATCCGGATATGTATCCTGTCTGGCCGTAAGACATTTTCCTTTGCTTGCGTAAGAGAAGGCCAAGAATCTCGGGGTCATATCGATGGTGGGTGGATGACGAGTTTTATTATGATGTATGTGCCATCAATGGGTTTCTTTCCGAAGAAGCGAAGAACTAGGACTCTGTCAAAAAGACTTTTACCAACCGTTTCGGAGAAGTGGAAGAGCGGGAAGAAGACATCTGTTTAGCAATGTCAGCCAAGTTGGGTTATGGTAACCTAGTTTGTTCTATGAATTTCATGGATAACCTTTTGGACAAAGCCGGATTCAATTCTAAGGAGAAGTTAGGATACTTGAGAAAGTCCGTTATGGGATACGCAGATCTTGCCCAGTTCATTGTTTTCCGAGGTACAAAAGATTATGATGAGTTGAATGTTCAAGTAACAGCATTCGACTCTGCCGAGAAAACGATGAGACACCATGTCTCATTTGTAACACCTTCTAAGCGTATTATTCACAATCCTAGGTCAAACTGAGGTCCTTCCTCTCCAGGTTTGCAGTCTAAGGTCGACAAATTAGCAGATCAGTTGGCACAGTTGTCTCATATGGTTGAGAAATCCCAAATAGACCGCCGGGATCGAGATAAGTCTTGTTCATACTGCAAAAAGCCTGGAAAATTTTCCTCTCAATGTGATTCAAACCCCCATTGTGATGAAAGATGCGACGGATGTGGCAAGATGGGACACACTGAAATGACCTGTTGGCGTAAGATTGGGCCCGAAGAAGCTCAGAGATTGTCCAATGGTTCAGAAGAGAAGAGAGGGCATCGGGAACAGTCAAGAAGCGGGTCCGAGCCTGTTTCAGTTGAAACGGAGAACCTGGGGACGACCAATGTTGTGGCTACAACAAAAAGAACTTTGGACGGTCAAGCCTTCCCAAGGCAGCCCCGCTCGGATGGCAGAGCTCCCATTCTATTCTTTTTGAACCCGCCTCGTCACGAAAGCTTGCATCATCAAAAGAATGACGAAAAGATGCCGAGAAAGCCGAAATCAAGAAAGTCGAAGAAGGAAAATATACCAGACCATGCAAGCAAATATAATGTGATAAGGGAATTGGCGAATGCCTCTTCGGGGATCACGGTTGGCCAGTTGACTCGTTTAGATGCCGATGATGCTAAGAAACAAATCATGAAGCTCATCAGCCCCCAGAAAGCTGTTCGTCGAACTTTTGTTGGCGCTGTAGGCAAAGATCCCAGACTTCTTAAGGCTGTCCCTGTTGGAATCTTTGGGAAAAAAACTGAGGCGTTATTGGATTCCGGCGCTGTTCCTAACTTTATATCAACAAACGTATGCGATAAACTATCCTCTGATCCAATTGAAACTTCAAAAAGAATCACCGTAGGAAACGGGGATAGCGCCCTTTGCATGGAAGCTCTCCATGATGTTCCGGTTTCATTTGGTACTATGACATTTTCACTGGGCTTGCTTGCCACTAAAGGACCACCATTCGATGTCATAATCGGGTATCCAACTTTGGAGATGTTGGAGGCCTGCCTTGACCTCGGGAACCAGCAAGTGAAGATGAAGATCGCCGGACAAAGAGTTACACTTGGTTACAAGTATGCCCTTGTTAAGGTTTTAGAGAAAGAAGACTCTGAAATAGACAGCGATGACTTTACATATGATTCTGAAGCTGCTGTTGGGGAATCTGAATCTGAGGATGAAGAAGTAGTTGTAGCTCTTACAGATAATGAAAAAGATGGAATGCAACCAGATCTGATCGCCCCTGGATCTAATACTTAAGAGTATTTCCTGTTTTCCAAACTGTCTCATTTACCTACGGAACAAAATGAAGAAATTGTTTTGTATCTGATGGAGGCTGACGTAATCGCTTGGAAACTGACGGATCTCCGTTCTGCTGAAGTTTCCAGTATCACATTCTTTCGAGCTCACGACCAGCAAATCTATATATTCTAGGGCTAGAAGAATGTCTCCGAAGCATAATGAGTTCATACGGAAGGAGACCGACCTAATACTTGATGCTGGTATCATTACACATTCGGCATCGGCATGGTCCTTTCCCGATGTAATTGCAACTAAGAAAAATGGGAGTCCCAGATTCTGTGTGGACTACCAGGAACTCAACAGGGTTATGAAAGCTGATCGTTGGCCACTTACTCGTATGGAAGAGATCTTTGATGAATTAGGAGGATGCTGTCTCTTTACAACGCTAGATCTTTTCTCTCGGTACTGGCAAGTAAAAATGTCAGAAGAATGCAAAGAGATGACTAAAATTGTATGTAGATATGAGAATTTCATGTTTGAAGTTATGCCGTTTGGGCTTATGAATTCCCCTTCCACTTTTCAGCGTATGATGGATTTTGTCCTCCGCGGTCTTTACTTTGTACGGGTCTATATTGACGACGTTGTACTTTTCTCGAGAAGTCTTGAAGAACATGTGAAGGACATAAAACTCACTTTAGAAAGGATAAGAAAGCATGATCTTAAGCTGAGATTATCAAAGTGTTTCTTCGCTCTTTCGAAAGTATCACTACTCGGTCACGTCGTTGAAAAGAACGGTGTTTTCGTGGATCAATCGAAGATCGAAAGAATTGAAGAAGCACGGACACCTTCAACGACCACTGAGCTCAGGTCATTTCTTGGTCTAGCTGGGTACTATCGTCGTTTTATCAAAAACTTCGCCGAGACTTCAGCTGTATTTCACAGTGCTACATCCGGAAACAAGAAGCTGACGTGGACAAATGATATGCTGGAAGCCTTTCGTGAGTTGAAAGAGAAGCTAACCAAAGTACCAGTTTTATTTTTTCCCGATTTCAGAAACCTTTCGGTTTGGAAACAGATGCTTCAAGTGTTTTGTTGGGAGCCGTATTGTCGAAGAAAAAGGAAGATGGTCAGATCCATCCATTGCAACTTGCTCGTCGTACGATGACAGCAGCGGAAAGGAACTATACTGCCTCTGAACGAGAAGCTTTAGCAGCCATATTTGCGCTGAAGAAGTTCAGGGTGTATCTGCTGTCATCCATCTTTTTCAAAGTTGTTACCGATCATATGGCCCCTCGATATTCTTTCCAGAAACGCGACATACATGGGCGTCTAGCTCGATGGCTTGACTTTCTCGCAGAGTATGACTTCGACATAGTTTATCGGACTGGAAAAGAAAACGGTGCGGCAGACTATCTTTCAAGAATTCAATATTGCGAACAGATCAGGTCCCACGAAGACGAAGGAGACCTCGTTTGTCTCACTGCAGACGCCGACCAGTTTTCTGGACTTGAACCGTTGTATGCGAACATGTCTCGCTACCTTTGTATGTTGCCGTTGAATGAACTCGACGCCTCTGTTACTCATACCATGAAACGGAATGCAAAACAATTCCTGGTCTGGGAAATAAAATTGTTTCGAAGAACGGCAAATGGCCTATGAGTTGTAGCTGATCTGATTTAGAGAAAGGATATTCTGCGATCTTTTCACGATGCAATTGGACACTGGGATGTGAAAGCTACAAGAAAGTTCATAACCGAAAGGTTTTGGTGACGTAATATGTATCGGGAGGTTGGTGGATACGTGAAAAGTTGTGATGCTTGTCAGAGAATGGCTCCACTTCCCCGGTACTACAGCAATCTTCGCACACCGGTCTCTTCTCTCTTTGACATATTTTCAATTGAATTTGTAGGACCATTTCAGAGGAGTAAGGCAGGGAATCGATTTCTCTTGGTCTGTGTTGAGCATCTCGATGTTTGGCCAATTGCTGCACCAACAAAAGACTCGAAGTCGAAAACTGTTTTGGATTTTGTGAAGAAGGGAATTATCTTTCCCTTTGGCTTTTCTAGGATCAAAGTGTCGGACAATTCAACCTGCTTCACATCGCGGTCAATCATATCATTCATGGAAAAGAAAGGAATCATATGGAGAACGGTTCTAGCTTACGTACCAATGTCCAATGGTAGGGCAGAAAGAATGATTGGAACATTTAAAAGAGCCCTTGAAAAGGTGGTTTTGGCCAATGGTTCAACATGAGGTGGGGAATTATCATCAGTTTTCTATGGTTACCGATCTAGACACCTTGAATGTGGCATCTCGCCCTTTGAGTTACTTTACGGAGTAAAAACCTGTATGTCATCGCAAGGCTCTGGCATAACGGCGCGCCTTGGTAACTCATCCGAGACGTTCAGGACTACAAAAACTTTGGAGATATGTAATCCTCGGGCGGGAAACACAGATTTACGAGTCTCTAAGGATATCTCGGAGAAGAAAAGAAGATTTCAAATTAGGGACCAGGTTCTCGTTGAAGGACAATTCCCTTCAAGAGGGTTTCTTACCAGGCCTTAGAGATTTCGCTCGCTTGTGGACTAGCTTGGTCTATGACAAGCTATACCGCTATTGCGTGCCGACGGGCGGTTAGGACCGGAGGTGCCCACTGGTGGAACACGTGGACTGCACGGATGCCGGCGCTCGAGTGCGAGGCGTGCCACACGTGGCCCGGATTCTATGTTAGAAATTCAGATGATTCTTAGTCAATTATGTTATGCATTTATGTTATGATTTAGTTATATTATGCTTTAAGTATGTTATTTGAGTTTCAGTGCTTTCGCGGTCCAGTCCCATAGTCCATTTTGACCCTAATCGTCATTTCAAGGACCATTGTCATCTCACACGTCACAATGACTTTATAGATGACATTCTTGTCACAATCAACAAAGCTGTCACTGTCAGCATCATCGAGCAAGTGACAACGAGGCATTGGACACGCATGCACGATTGAACCTCGTGGAAGCAACCATGTTTCACACGGCACCCAATTAGAATGGTACATTAGAAAACACTCTTTATGACCTCTTCTTCGAAGATTCAATAGTCTATATAAACCCTGGTCGACCGGCCGACTCTCACCTGGGCCGTCACGATCATTAACCTTTTCAACCACTGACCAGTGTTCTAACATTCTACCTATTGGTTAGTATTATTTAGTAATTTTCAGTATTTATTAAGCTACGCTATCGCTATTTAGTGTCTATTTTTCGGGCGCGCGCCCATTGTCAGGGGCCGCGCGCCACACTACTTAAGAGGTTGAGCCCTGCTCCCCAGTAAACACCCTCTTGGGAGATCCCAAGGAGGGAGTCTTGGCTCTGAACTCTTCGGCTTCGGCTCGTCTTCACCGCATACTGCGTGAGCGCCCGTCGCACGTTAGTTCATCCACCCCTCTGTCGACCAGAGTGCTACCACCACCGGCCTCAAACTCCTTTTCCTCTTCTTCTCCTTTTTGGCTGTCGTGAGTGGCTGCCCCACTCACCCCACTCGTCCACCTCATACGAGTGTTTCCTCGTTCCTTTTCCGACAATCGCCTTGGTACCGCTACGCCTAGCATTGGTCACACACCGGACTCTGCCGTGCTCACCTAAACACTCTAGGTATATCCCGCCGGATTGGCCTCGGTCGTACACCCGACTTCGTCGTGCCTTTCCAGAGTGGCTCTGTTTCTGTGCTCCGCTGGGACGGGTCTCCTCCGCCTGAGGCGTGTCTCTCAAGAGAGAAGGATCCCGAACATCTTCGTGGTGTCTCCGCTCCAAGCGTTGTCCTACACTCGTGGCAAAAGGGAAATCACTGATTCACACAATCAAATGGCCTGCTTTCTTCTCAAAATTCTATGGAACCTGCCTTGTTGTTCGAATAGATTACACCAGGTATACTCTGGTCTCAAAACACAACCGATACATTCGTCATGGGATAGATGCACGTCGTTTAAAGCGCTATATCTTGAAACTACCAGATGATTAGGAGTTAAGGTTGCCGCGATGCAGCAACCGTTAATTATGCGGCGATGTGGCGACCCTAATGCGTACAGTGTTCCAGTATTGCTTGAACACACGTTTATGGAGTGCTAGAATGATCTTCACTCTGTATTTCACAGCTGGATTCGAAATCCATAATAGCGCATTAGGAAAAATTATATAGTTGTTATAATTTTATTGGTCAGTGTGCTGCTTTTAATGTTGCTAGCAGCGATTAGAGTAACCTAAGAGCACATAGTAGTTAATATCGAGCAGTAATGCGTTTAAGCTCCGTTTTTGTGGTTCTAGATCTTTATAAAAAAAGGCTCTGATGTCTTCGAGTTCTCTCTCGGACGACTTCAACCAACAATCGACACCCTACGAAATTATTTTTTTTTTGGCTTCGAGCCCTTCAACTTTATCAAAAGGTGAGTCGTTTGCCGCGTGGGGTACAGTGATGCAACCGAAGTGGGAAGAGCAACCCCGTAAATTATAAAACTCTGTGAGGCTTTTTCCGCAGTACAGGGGTCAAATGAAACGGTAGCTGCTGGACGGATCACCCTTTTTCAGCCCACTCTACCGGTCGAAACGCCCTCGGCGTGAACGGGAGACTTTCTGTGTGTACAATCGATATTGATTCTGTCTAGAAAGCCCCCACATAGTGAAAAGTCTGTGAGAGTCGTAAATGCTACGTGATCATCTGGGATGTAGTACTGAACGTGTAGGTGCCGCAAGTGGTGCCGTGTAACCTTTCCCGCAAAAGTCCAGCTTTGGTTATAGAGTAAATATATATATTTTTGTTATTATCTCTCTTTAGGAAGTCTTTAAGGGATTTTACACGCTTGTTTCGGGTTAACGCGGAATGGAGGAGGCAGAAGAAATAGTTACTTATCTGGAGTGTCTGATTGAAAGCCAGGGTGTCTGACTTCTAGTAACTATTGACATAAGTCTTGGGTTGCGTTGGTTTAAGAAGATCAAGAAAAAGACGTTTTTATTGTAGTATTTATTTCTTATTTCATCTATATGGGACATTCGGTAACGGAAAAGGCTTGTTTTCACCGGAGTTCACTGTAACGTCTAGCCCACAGTGTCACATCCAAAAATGGCGCCCACACTGCCCTTACAACTACGATCACTCTGTCCAAATATATTTATGGTTTTGATTGGATCGAGATTTTTTTTTATTGGTTGGGCGACTGTAAAGATTATGCCAGCGCAAAAGGTGAAATCTAAAGTTGTGGTACGATTTTGTAAAAAAATCAAGACAGCTTTTTCATCAGAGCTGTCGCTCATGTTGATTCCCTGTCAGTAGCAAAGGAGAAAAAGCTACAGGTTGGTTGGTCAAAGAGAATTTCAAGTTGATTGTGTTGTGAAACAAAATGTGTCACTGTTTTGGTTACAAATGATCGAGTTCATATTTTTCGGTTAATTCTCGTTCTATATCAGACGATTGGCTACAGCTGAGAACGAGCCTGTGTATGATTCTGGGATATGAGAGTAGATCTCACCGATAAGGATGCCGAACCATATAGAAATCCAACCCAATCTATATCAGTCTATATCGGTCTATATCTCTCAAAAATATAGCACTCCTGTAGTCTTGCTCTATTAGTTTTTTTTCTTCTTCCAAAACGTCAATTCCACGCCGTAGATGCACTTAAGCACTTCCTGGTCGCTGTCTTCTTTTGTTGCTATTTGCATCTTGCATTTTTGATTATGTTTGGGTTCTGCAATCAATTTCTTTGAATCAAGGCATAGTATGGTATGTTTTTTACTGGTTGTACTTCGCAACTTTTCGCTGTTTTTATAGTTGATATAGTGGTTCCCATAGAGTACAAAATTTTTCGAGGTGCTCCCGCGATGGGAACTTTCAAAGATCTTTCGATTTCCTGCATTGTATTGAAAATTTGTAGCTTATATGACTCATAGTCTGGAAAAGAGTGAAAGTGTGGTTTTCAGCAATACGAAGGAAAAGCGCGTTTGCGTAGAAATATATTTGATGAATTGGGCAAGGTGTCTATTTATTCATTGAGGCACCATCTCTAAAATTCATGGTTGAAGGTCTTTAAAGAAATAAAAATGCCACTGACGCCTTTTGGACCTCCCTGCTTTTTTGCGCTTCGACCAGTCCTTGAAAAACAATTCGTTAATAGAAAGATATGGCTTCTTTTTGCGAAAGATGAATTAAATCATTTGATTGTCTGAGTGCTATCAAGATTGGAAAGGGCTCGAGTACTTTTGATTGAACCAAAAAACATGTTGATATTAAGAGTTCTGTATTACCTGCTCCTTCGGAAATTTTATGAAGTAGTGTGCAGTTCGTTTTACTCTGTATACCGGAGCGCTTTCTCAAACAACCCCCAAAAGTTGCAATACTTTTTGGATATTAAAGATGTTTACTGCCTGTGGAGTAGACGTTCGTGATGTGACCTGCAAGGCAGATCAAACAGGTTTATGTACTTGAAACTGATAAAATTTGATTAAATCTGTAGGACTGATTAGAAAAGGGCGGTAAATGGCCAGAAGCTCCCGTGGAGCAATACGAAAAAAATGGGATGAATTGGAAAGAATCTGAAAGAGAAAGTATAGATTTTGAACGGAATACTCAAAACTCGATAGCAGAACTAAAATTGGTGTGCTTATCTGGTAGGTAACCTGCGCAATAAACGAAGTTTTGCTAAAGAATTCGCCATCAACATATATCAAGTCAATCCGCTAAAACGCTGTATCCGAGAGAAAGCAAGAATCTATTATACAAGTACTGCACTGTCTGTAGTGCTGTCAGGTGTAGATGACAGCTCACGCTTCTCTACGTACTCACAGAAAGTTTGGAATGTAAACAGTCTGAAAGCATGATGTTGAAAAGATGAGATGAAAAAAAAAGAGGAAAAAAACTGTGCCTTAGCAGTGGAATGTGTTTCCCAACAACCTATTGGCAGTAGACATCGGTTTTGAGATACGTTTTTCTTCTTATGAAGAGCAAGATGGATGTTGAAATTGGAACTTTCCGATTTGCTAATTCGCAGGATGTTAGGGTTTCGGCCTAGAACCTGTTTGCTCTAGTGTGCGCGATGTCTTTTGGAGGCGACCAGGAAGCTGCCGGATGAGATCTAAGGAGGCTTGCTCACGGCACCTTTTTCAGGGGATAAATGTTTCCCAAACAAGGTATTGTAGGAAAGTTAATCCTACTTTTTATTTATCAACTATAATACTACCTATAGCTCAAAGCGCGTAGTTAGAGCATTGCGCCAAAGTGACTCAATATCCTTCCAACAAAATTCACTCCTCCACAGTCTGATTACCCGACTATCTCTGACACAGTGCTATTTGCTTGCAAAGCGAAAAGTGTATAAATAGAGACGTTCTAGAAGGAAGCTTCGCTGTGAAATAGAACCCTTTCAGTGAAACAACGCATGAAAACGACGTTTCGAGAAGTGTTGATGTTGCTTGTAGAATTTTTGGCCTGAAGCAGTCAGTAACTTTGTTACTGCACGTCAAGCACAGTCCAGAATACAAAGCAGTTCGTTTTGTATAGTTGGTGTGATGCGAGAAATACGGTTGACAAGAGATCCGGAGACAGAGCTTTGATGGCGGCCAGTATCCAAAAAAGCGTCAGTATGCACAGCCACATGCGGTAGCAGTCGTGAGCAAAAACAACTTTCGTGGAAACAACAGTGTGTTACAAGCGGCAGAAAGGAGGCTCGCAAATTGCGACGCGTTCCACGATCGCACAAACGACGACTGCAACGTTGCGCAATGAAGCGGGTGGTAAGGCACACAGAATGTTGAAGCCTTCAAGGCTTGGGTGAAGCGCCCAAGTGGTCACGTGCGTGAAGCCAGCCGTGCTGGCTGAAATAGGGCGCGAGGAAGGGGGTCAGCGGTCCGGACCTATCGGTCACGCTGACAGTAGAACGGCCCGCAAGCGCGTGACGGCGTGGTGAATCGCTGTCACGCCGTGCACGTGCATGTCGGGCACGCTACGGCCACACGCCGAACGCCATTGAACACTCGCGCCCATCTTCATGGAGCAGTGAACACGCCCGCCGTTCGCACGCGCGCGCCTCTAAATGTTACTAACGATATCCACCCCCCCCCCCCAGTTTTGCCACCATCGTATGTTGACACACCCCCCCCCCTCCCCCTCCACCGGGCGAGCCTCCATACCTCTCAACCAAGAACGCGGCATATGCACGTTTTTTTCTCACGCTGGCTCTTGCGGTTTAAATCTAATAAACCTGTAGCACATGTGCACCTATTCTTCCTTGCGCGAAGCTGTCCACGACCTCAATGACAGTTCTAAACCAACTCTGCTTCCATCCTGAAAACTCCATTTGGCTATACTCTCAAAAGAGCCACAATGAAAATATCCCCTAGGGATACGCTATTCTTTGTCCCTTCTCGTACTGTACGCACCATCATCATCTATCCAAACATCCACCCCCACCATTTGATCGGCTCTAATATTTCTTAGCTTTCTTGCGCTCTTTTCTTTACGCCTTACACAAAGCCTGTGCGGCATAGAGCTTATTACATTCTGGACACTACGTTCCTCTTCAATAGTGGCAACCATAAAGGAAGCACCGAAAGGCCTCCATCTCTATTCCATCCGCAGAATGCATTATTCTTCATAGGCTTTGTGATATTATCATTTTTTAAAAAATAAAACCACCGTCAGCTATTGTTAGAGTAAGATCTTCCCCGAGTCTTCCCACAAGCTTAAAATCGCGTGAGGCGGGGGACAGTCAGCTTTTAATCTTGAGCCTTCCGTATCTCAAATTTAATGCAATCTGTTCGTACAATCACGCACACATGACACAGAACAAATCATCGAAAAGACAATACGTCGATTCGATACGTTGCGAAACGTCCCAATCTAATCTTGACTGTGAGTATGGTTATCACTCAGAACGAATCTGATCGATATAAATATTTGCTCTCGAGCTTGTACACAGCTCACTCATTTAGACATCGTCCATTTCCACCAAACAAAAGTAGTCCAGGGCTGTTCATGGCAATTTTTTTCTTTTTCCGCTTTTTGTCACCATTTGACACCTTGGCACATTGGATGGAATTTTCCAAAATCTTTATTTTGAGGTCATCACAGGATGACCGTCAATATCTACTGTTCACATTGCTATCGAACACGAAAGAGAATCAACATATTTACCGCCCAGGTAAAACACTAATGAAATTATTCTAAAGGTCCTCACCAAGCAAGAAGCATCCCAATATTCTTTCGCTACAATTCTGAAGCAGGATTGTTTTTTGCTTACTCGGTTTCTGTTGGTGCGAGACCATGCATTTCCAATCAGTTTTAGCATTCAAGTATCTTCAGAAAAATTGATTTGTGTACACACTGTTACGTACACGATGCTTGCACTTCATCTGACGCAGTGAGATTCCTGGAAGCTGATTTAAATTTCCTGCCCATTTGTGCATTGTGCACACATTTCTTAATTGGAAGGGCAGCAGTCCAGCTGTAGTGGCTCTTTAAGCGGTGCGTCAGTACTTACTAGCCGCACGTAGATGTTACCTCTCCCCTTGCACTCAAGACCCCAACACATGCATCGCTGAAGTAAAAAAGCTGCAGGCACAAAACAGGGCTGAATTATTAGACATGTTGGTGGGGGCGCACTGCAATTCAACATAGAATGGGGTACAGCAGGCAGGTGGAGCTCTCGAAGAAAAGCGTACGGGTGAGGTTCGCAGAACGCCAGTTATAAAGCTAGCCCAACGGGTTTCAAACGTTGGGAAAGGGTCGATATACCATCTCATTGCTATCTTAATACAGAATCTGTGCTGGAAGCAATTGAATAGGGCATGAGAAAAAATGCGTTTTTACAGTTGAAATATAAACGCACTACACCAGAAATAATTTTGTGCTTCTAAAGCAAAGCATGGTCATCAGAAAAGCGAGCGACAAGGTAAACTATCAACGACGGTATCTCGAGCGGGGGGATTGGTCCAACTCACGAAGCGCAGCTTCCGACACTGCCTTGGAAGCAATTAGCTGTGCACGCAACTCCAGAGCACTTTGCTTCTGAAGTTCGAGTAGATCGGTGGCGGCGGCTAGAATGGAGGTAGCAGCGATTTCAGAGGCAGTCTTGTCAAGAAGTGCCCGATTGAGATCGGCCTGAATACAGGCGTTTTTGAAATCATCGTACTCCTTGAAGTCCATGGAGGCTTTAACATCGAGGCTACTCTTAACCTTGTGCGTTTCTTTCATGGATGGAAGCGGAACGTAGGGAAGCGGGGGTCGGGAGGGGGAGGGAGGGAATGGGAATGGGGGGAGTGTGGGACGGCGGTGAGTGGACAAGCGTGTTGCGCCAGGCGGAAGGCGAACGTGGGAGCCAAGAGCTGTGAGGGCATGGGTGGAAGGTAAGTGGGGGGGGGGGGGGGGGGGGGGGGGGCAGAAAATGAAAAAAGGCGGAAAAAAGGGAGGTTTAGGTTATAATTTTGAACATTGTACAGAAATCACAGAAATTATTTATTGAGTGGTGGAAAAGAAGCGAAGAGCTATCTTACAAGAGGCGGATGGCGCATTGCGCGTGGCGGCGTGGAAAACGTTGCGCTGTCATTGCCGGCGGTGGGCGGTCTTCGGTGAGTGGCCGTTACCTTTTCGGTATGCGCTTCGTGGAGCGCTGCTGGGGCACGTAACGCTTGCAACAAATGCACCGGCGCGCAAATAATTTGTGCATCACCAGAACGGCACATGGCCAGCTGTAAGCAGCGCGTGCACTCCCGCAGAGAACCAAACCATTCATCATGATGGCGCCGCTCTTCCAAATGCTGCTTCACCTTGGCCTGCTTCACCTTGGCCTGCTTCACCTTGGCCTGCTTCACCTTGGCCTGCTTCACACACACTCAGTCCGTGCCACTTGCACCGTGTTCGACATACCTGCCATCTGTCTCGCTGGCGAGAGAGCTGCGGAGCATCCTCTCGCTGGCGAGTTAAACACAACAAGGGTAACTCTCAGCCTCCAGCAGCTTTTGCAATTTTGATAGCAGCCTTGTACAAACTTCTCCACACAAGTTACTTGCGCTCAACCGAAGAGAACTCTTCATTTCATGCAAGACACCCTTTGCACAGTTTCGCATTTGTTGCACTTGTTGTCGATGAGCTGTCTTACTATTCTGATAGCTAGTTGGCCCGCCAAATTCATCACTCCTATTTGTCGTTTGTATACCTAGAGCTCAAATCTATTGTACAAACTCATCGACATGACACATACCCCGCCATGCACCGGTAAAATCTTAAAACAATACCTAATGCATCGCATCTGCGCGTCTGATTGAATCCTCGCCCACACTACGTGTCCCAGGCCGGTCAGTCGTGGGCGCTAGCTATCATTATCAATTTCTCGGTTATGGAATCCACATTCTTTTAATTCGTTACCGTGTGTTGAACCACCGAACTTTGGTATGAGCTCCGATTCCCAGCATAACACAAACTATTAATTTTCTTCACAACAATTCTATTCATTTGTCGCCTTTCTTTATTGTGTCTTTGAGTGGAAAAATCTGAACTGGCGCTCCATGTGAAAAAGTATTTCGGAATTTAAAGCTTTCTTTGTACGTGTCCCATCGCTCTGAAACACATTTCCGTACAAGATATCTTCATTCAAACTCTCTACACGAAAAGAAACCAGCAAATGTTTGTTTTTTAATGAAAGATAAGAAAGTAGTCGTGGTGCGGAATAGAAGCATAGAGTTTTCAACTTCATGCCACGTGCCCTAAAAAAGACCTTGTTTTCGATGCCTTTTAGAGTTCTCCGCAAGATTCTCGTTTTTACGTGCTGCCCATGTCGATTGCGAGCTACTGTGCCGGTTTTCGCAACATTTCGTATTAACAACATAGGTTTTCAAGGTTTTTGTTGCGTTCGCATATTTTTGTCTCTACTAAGGGCTCGAGTTAAGTATTGGTTGTATTATTCTAAGGAGAACGCATTTATTGTATTTTGAAATCAGAGGGGTTATTTGTGAGAGAAAGAGGTACATGATCGTTGCAGCCTCTAGTGGGAAATATGGTGTGGTAAACGGGTTTTGAATCGCCATGGCGTAGTTTGAATTCGCACTTATTAACATGTGCAGTTTGTGCATGTATTTTTTCGTCAATGTTTCATCCGCTTTTTTTCTTGCATATATCTGCTGTCTCAAGTCAGAAAGAGAAAACGGGAAGTGGAGAGAAGGGTAGAGAAGAGGAAGTGCCTTTGAGGTTGTTTAAGTTGATTTTCTTGGGCGACTGGTTGTAGAAATATTCCAATTGCCTGAAACGCTGTAGGTCATTTCTGGTTTTCACAGAGGACTGTTTCGACGAATAGATAGCCCAGTTTGAAATGCAAATAGAAAAAAAATGCATGTACTTACGTCGTGGTTTCCTGTTTGTCACGGAGAAGGACGCATAGTCATCCCTTTTTGTCTACAGAAAAACATGGCGACACAGAAAAAATAAAGGCCAAAATATCGCACATGTAAAGCATCCCAGTTGGCTACTCACATGATGGCGTTTACGGGGATTCCGTAATTTTAGAAATTGGAACATGAATAGCAAAGCGATTACTCTCATTTGTATAATTGTTAGAAGATCTGAAAACTATTATGAATACAGCATATTCTTTGAAGGGCGGATATGATGTTTTACAGCATCCTTTTTCGTTTGCACCTGTATACATGTGTAGCAATCAAAAGTGAATGAAGAACTCACTTATTCGCAATGGAATGCAAAGCTGACCACGGATTAATCGAGTAATTGCACAGCAGCTATTGCAATGTGCCACATTTTTGGTACAAAAAGTCGTCGTGTTCTTCAAAGAGTTAAGGAAAGAAAATAGAAAGCACAGCTCCAAACCATGGAGGACGTAGCAGTTGTTGCGGGCAGAGCTACTTGCGCATCAATTGTTTTGTCTTCTTTTTTTGCCGATCGGCGTCATTTGGTTGGAAACAGGAAACCGCCACAACGGTGGCAAGAAATGTGAGTTGGGGCGCTCGTAAGAAAGTGAAGAGATGAAGAGATGTTGGCGAGAGATCTGGGAGGAGTAACCAGCAGCTAAAGTTTACTACTACATGGACACAGAGTTTGAGAGTGAAACGAGAGAGGTCGGTATTGCTGGGAGGAGTGCTTGTCGCACAGCATTTGCCATGAACTATGAAAGACGAGAGGAGAATGTGGACCGCGAGGGGGGGTGAGCAGCGAACCCGGACGGCACCGGTGCTCACGTGATGGTAATGTGAGTAACGAGAGATGTGAAATTTACTGATTGATCTGCTACACGCACCAATAGGCGCTCAGTAGTTTTCATCATAGATGGTGCGCCAGCGCCCTGGGGATGTGTGCGACGTCAGCACACTGATTCGTGTCCTTTTCTTTTAAGCGGGGAATAAGGAAACAAGAATGTCAATATCGCTGGCAAATTTCACGTGTGATTTCACAGCAGAGATTTGAGATTAGGACGTTTTTTTTTTTCTTCCCTCTGATTGTGTACGCATGCTTCTTGGAATCTGCCTTATATATACGTGGAGAGTGCAACAGGGAGGCTTCGTCACGGGCGACAATGGATGCAGCGTAGATACGAGCGAGGAAGATGTGGTGCAAAGCAGGATTTGAAATAGGCGTTTGTCAGAGGTTGCGAAGCTGTGAAGGATCAAAACAATGAAGTGTGACAATTGCTGGCTTGAACAGCTTTTGAAAAGTCATGGAAAGCAGCAATCAGATTGGGCAGATTTGCACATTGGCAGCTTTGAGTGCTGAAATGGTGCACCAGCAAAATGGGGGCAGGTAGTGGGATGATGGGGCGTGAAGCAGCATTGGTGTTGCGAGAGGAGGCCGACAGTGACGGCAGCGGCGATGGTGATTGGTGAGGAGGCACGAGTATGTTTTAGAAGTGGCGTTTGGGGGGAGAGGTGTAAGGAGGAAAGTGAAGCGGGGTGGGCGCAATTGCGCCAATGTATGATACGAGAGGGAGGGCGTGACGGGAGTGTCGGGGTGGGGGGGGAGTAAGAGACGCGTGGCGCACACGCGCGGGAACAATCGGGGCAAGGTGGCGCGCAGTTGGCGCTAATCATGGGGCTGTGGGCCAGTGGCGAGACAGCAGTCACTGTGGCCAGTCGCTTTTGTCCGTTTTGTTACCTTGGCAATTGAGCGCGATTTGCGGGTGCTGCAAATGCATGTGGGCAACAGTGCTGCGCACGGCAGCCAGCGCGTTCCTTCCGCACAAGCTGTGTCCCCCCCACTTTCCGTTCGCCCACATATGCTCGCGCGCATGTGCAGCGAGCTGTGCCCCGTCCGTATCCCATACACACCACCACCACTGTCGCCTCGCTTGGGAGCGCGCCCGACGACGACATCCCCTCCCCTCCCCCCTTCAACCGCGCGTTCATTTGCTTTGGTTCACTCTCAATGTGAAGCCGTCCACCACCATCTCAGCCCACCAACCCACAACCGTCTCTCCCCAACTGAAAAAACCTCGCTTCCATTTGTATGCCACAACAACACCGTCTACCTTCGTACATTCCATTCTCCACTTCCGCCTCTCCATCCCCTCCACCGTCTCACTTTCTTGTCGCTTCCCTAACTTCCGTTCCGCCCCACCTCCCCGCTCTGCATCGCCATGCCACGAGGCCGCAGCGCTCGTGCCACGCGCACTTCACGACTCCCCGAAATATTCGAAATGGACGGCCATCTCCTTGAGTCTTACAACCACATCGACGACCTCCCCCGCCTTTCCGACGAGCCGAAGAAACGTCCCCGTCATGTCACCCGCGGTTCCGTCGCCGCCGAGCGCAAAGCCGCTGCTGCTGCTGTGCGCACCAGCCCTGTGCCCACCACATCTCCGCGCCCCATGCGCCGTAGTCGCGTTGCAGCCGCTGTCGCAGCTGCTGCCGCTGCTGCCGCTGCCGACGCGGCCGCTACTGCCTCCCGCGCTAACACTAACCATGTCGTCAACCCCTCCAGGGTTGCGGCCGATAAGAAACGAGCGCAACAACGAAAAAGCGCACAGCTCTCCAAAGTTTGTTGCCGAGTCTGCCTTCGCTCCTACTCCGCCACCAAGATCATTCGCTGTTTAGTGTGCAGGAAAGGCGTCCACACTTTTTGTCTTAACCCGCCGCTCATCGACCTGCCTTCGTTTGGTTCCTGGAAGTGTCAAAAATGCAAGCGCAGGGCTATCACTCTCAAGAGGGAGAAGCGTTCCATCCTGCGTGACGCTCTTGTCACATATCCCTCCCTGTGTACCAACTCTCTTGTTGAGAAGATCATAGACGCAGCAGCGTCTATTGATGCCGCCGCAATCAAATCCAAACTAACCTTTCCTCTAACCTCTAACGACGTCGACGTGACTGAAACACAAGCTGAAACACCCGCCAACGATTGTGCGAGCACAGCCACAGTCATACCTGTCACTGATCTTGACCCTAATGATCTCAACCAACAATCTTACTTCACAACACCAGACCAAACCGTTCAAGCTGTTATTCCGCTCTCGCGCGCAGGTCATTCCCGTGATCCACTCACTGCATCATCCATTCCTTTGAGCAACATCAACAGCGTCATTATTCGTGTGCCTAAGAAACTGCTCTTGGAAGAAATTGAATTACCCATCCACCCCCGAGAATCTCCAGGTTACTCTAAAGGTTCTCGCCATGCGGTTTCGGACCATCAAACGGGGTTAAAGAGAGCAAAGAGAGCAGGCGCGCCACACCGTTCCCAGGTTCCACCTGTCCCTAAGAAGCGCAAATTGCATCCGAACGTTGATGGGAACGCTGTACCTCAGGCTCTAACGAATGGTGCGAAAAGCTGGGAAACCGAGTCTTTGAAACAACCGCCATTATCGAAGCGCTCTCAATCGCAGGCACATCAGTCTGCAGAGTTGCTCCCGGGATCTTCAGCGTTTGCTCAATCCAGCACGCGATCTTCGCAATGTCCGGTAAAACGCCCACCCCCATCGGGAAGTGACGGAACGGACTCAAAACCATGCTTGCCACCTCTACAAAGGAACAGATTACCATTACAGAAGCGATATAAGTATGACGTGGCCCAATCCGTCATGGGCTCTGCTGGCCAAAGTCCAAGGAAAGAGAAACAAGCATCAGATGAGCTACTTTCATCTCCAGCGCAACCTAAGACGGCTGGAGTATTTCCGATACCCAGGCTGGATGAAGTCCGATCCACGATTGTTGCGCCACTTGAAAAGAGCACGGCTTCGGATGACGAGCGCACCCCATGGTTAATTCCGCAATGTTCTAGCAATGTGCAGGTGTCAAAAACTGGAAGTAGCATCCTCTCTTCACAAACTCAACGAATGACGAGGAACCAAAGGGGTTTCGTTGCTCAGGAAAGAAAACCCAACTCTTCACATTCCGTATCCTTGTCCGGGAAAGACTCGAAGATAGCAAGGGCTGAGATATCTAGAGAAAAGAAGTCTTCAAAACATGTGCCCTTGGTTCTTTCTTTTCAACGCCATGCAGGTCCATATGCGAAAGCATACTTCAACTGTCCGCAATCCTTGGCTCCTGTTACTAAGCTGGTTTCGCCAGCAATGCCAAACCTTGTGAAAGTGGAACTGGACGGGAATAATGTCTTGGGTGAACATGATGAAGACAGTCATCATGTAGATGAGGTCGCTCCGAAGTCAGACGATGACATAAATTTGGCAGGTTTGGCAGGCTCCGCATTATCACTTCGGACTGGCCACAATAACGCCGCGCAGCCAGACAGGGCAAAGTTTCCCAGGACTCCTGTGCCTGCATGGAAAGAGCGGACAAAGACCTCCGACTCCGCGAATCCTGCACACATGCCTGCATCCCAGGACAGGCGTGTACTGTTCGGGAATTCGCCCTTGCTGAATGTCGACTTGGGGCACACAGGCGTTTTATCGTCCTCAGACAATAATGGGGAAGAATCGTCATCCCTTGCGGTCCGGCCAGGCCCAGAAAGTGCAAAAACTTCCGAACCACTGATCTCGAAAATGAAACTTAAGGTTAACGGAGATAACCCGATCAGCTGGACCGGCCCATGTGCAGGGTTGCAAGGTTTTAGCACGAAGTGCCCTCAGAAGTTCATCAAGCCTACCTCCGGTGATTTTTTTGCTCCCCATTGTGATGGAGGGTTTTGGGACTATACAAGAACAATGGACCCGGCTCCCGGGACTGTTAGCTCGAAGAAGACTGTATGCAAACATGCGTCGAATGCAGCAGCAATGGTTAGGGATACCGAATTGGACCCAAGAAATCCACCGCAAGAACGGGGCACGTTGGTGGGTCATAGTTCTCTTACTGAGCTTCCACGACTTCGCTCTGAAAAGCTGGAGTCCAAGGCTTGCGGTCAAGCAACCCAGACTGTGAAGACTGTTAAAAAGATACCAGAAACAACAGGAGAGAACATTGTGTCTTCGAAGCTGGGGACTGTGTCTTCAAGATATTCGACAGAGCCGCAGGACATTGCTAACATTCAGAAAGCCGTGAACCAATCTGCAACGCCACAGAATAACTCAGGAAATCAAACTAACGCTGCGTCGATCTGCGTCAAGGATTTGCAATGGGAGGCCAAGAGAGAAGCATTGATGGCTTTTGCACAAGTGCAGCGGCAGCTCGCTGTTTCCCAGGGACGGCGTAAGCTCCAAACAGGCAACCCTTCAGGCGAAGTAAACACATTGCGACAGGATAGCTCACAGGTGGAACGAAATATTTCTCGTAACAAAAATGTGCCGGAAACTGAGAGACACAGAATGGAAGTCACGGCATTAGCAACATCGTCAAGGTACCGCTCTTCGAAACATGAACTAGGAGCAGTTCGTACAGTCAAGAAAGGTTCAATCAGTAGTCTTCTCCACTCGAGCTCAGAGCTTCCACCGTCAGGAAGAAGAACTTTCAACAGCAATGAGCATATCAATCGTTCTGATCGCACCCCATTACACCAATTTCCTTGGTCAACTAACTACGACTCTGGCAGTAATTTTGAGCTACTGCGAATGTCTGCAGATGCACGAAGCACCGATCGACATGGCGGGGAATCTCAGAAGCGCGGCATCTCCACTTCACAACAGCCCATTTACGACAGAAGACAGGATTACATGTACCGCCCGAATACTGCGTCTCTTGAATTACATGATAGGCATTTACCAGGAACATCCCCAGTATTACCGCAACAGAAGGCACATCTTACCCCATATCTGCTAGAAGGACGGATGAATCAAGTATATGAATCTCGATCGGCAAATGAGCATGTGCAGCAGAGGCCGTTGGGGTCTGACTCTTTCTCTCAGCGAGCCAGACAAAGAAGCTCAGTGAGGTACGGTATGCGCGATCAGCACATTCAATGCCTTACACTCAACCCTATGGATGAGTCTAAGAAATCATCACAAGGAAGAGCAGAACCGCCTCTTCCTTCAGCCAGCAATCTACACTCACACCAACCAGAGCATTGCGCTCCCAACAATTGTCGAGTTTTCAGAGATGTGCCGAACCACGTGCGACTGGCCCCCGTTTCTTTTCTTTCTAACAGAGATAAAACGGGTTCTTCGAAAACTGCGGCGCCGGTTCTTGAACCTATGGAGATGCCGCCTTTCGGGCGTCCTGGTGATCCTATTCGATACAATGACCCCCCTCCCCTGCAATACAGAAAAGCTGCAACCCCTTCTCCTATACCACATGATCGTCCTAGGTTAGCATCGGATCCCAATCAAAATATGAAGCGTGTATACATGAGTACCAAGGTTAGCAATGCCGAAGGCGTGAGTGGACACTTGGATCAAAGGCAGATAGCGCAAACACGGCAAACTTTCGCTCAGAATGATTACGCAACACCAACCGCCTCAGGGAACGAGGTACGCGCGAGTGATTGTGCTATTGGGTTTCTGAACGTAGATCCATCGAAAGAAAGGACGATGATGATGAATGCGCCCTGCATGGAAAACCTTCCTCGACGGCATGCGAAGTCGTACGAAGAGTCTGAAACGAGAAGGACACAATATGAGCAAAAGAAAGCTTTGGCTTTCGTTGGGGTATCTCAAGAAAGACATGGATTGAACACAGGTCTTTTTGACCTTAGCCTCCGTCCTGAAGAATCGATGCTGAACAGGACACCCTCACTGCAAATGCAACACACTCCAAATTTCTCGAATCTTCCAGAACCGGGTGATGCCTTTCGAGGCCCCAGATTGAAAGAGACACTTCCTGGTCTGGACTACTCTGATGATTACCACGTTCGTCCCTCAGGAACTCAAAGGTCGGGTTCCATCAGGAACAATGACGCCTTGGGCAGTACGATAGACAAGGTGTCGCGGCTGGGGGCTTTACCCGACGCCGGAATGTCTCTTAGCAAACAGATAAGGGCTTTGGTATCTTCAAACACCAGAAAGGCTTCCGCAACTTCTGAAGCTCCCAATCAATGTGACCGTCGTCAGTCGGACGAAGTTTCGCATGCGTTGCCTACTGACATATCCATGCCACAATCCGATTCAATGAGACAACCGCTCGCTCCCACTGCTTCCGTCGTGACTCCACCGGCCTCAACTGGGCCTTTGTCCAAGGATAGCAGCGTGGCAGCTACAACACAAGAAGATGTGCAAGGAGCAGTGGCAACCGACACCGTAGCTGGAGAGTGAGGGCTTTTTCGTTTCCCTACTCTCGGCCACTGATTTCATCTTTGGGGATCGGTGTGTGGGGAGCTTTTCATGCGTGCAAGATGTGGTGCTTTTAGTAACAGCCCTGTTAGTCATCTTCTATGGGAGTTAGACCTGGAAGCCCGATTCGGCGAAGCATGAATATAATTATAATTTCCTCACCGATACTGTCAACCATACGAGCATGAATTAACTGAGGAGGACCATGGTTCCTTGCATTGGTTCTGCAAGAAGCCAAACGGAATGCGAGCTCCATTGTATAATAGATTCGTCGCCTTTAAGGATGGTGGACGAGGGTAGTGGATTTAGGCTGTTCCAGTGGCACTGTTAGTAAAACGTTTTTGAACTCGGTACTGCGCGTTGTGCACCTTGGGCAGAGCTGAAAAACACTGTGTCCCCCAAGTACTCACTGCAGCCAATTATCTCAACTCATGATATCTTAATTGTTTTTCGTGAGATTTCTAGGCATACAAAATTTGTTTGGAGATGCAGGCGGCAAACACGGCTTTGATCAATATCTCGTCACACCGCCCGACGATCCTATCGAAGGTTTGCTGCGCGCTCATTCTGAATTACTATCTGCGTCTCTGTCTTGCATGTTCCCATCCTTCCGCTAACTTGCTATTGCTTGCAACGCTGAGGGAAGTGGCCCGCATCAATGCAGGGCAAGTACGAACAAGTATTCGTTGAGTGACAAGAATGCTCTCGGCTCGGAATTTTCCAAGTGACTTTGTCTCCCGTAAGATTGCATTTCTATTTCAAGCGTATTTGTATTTGAGTTTATATTTGTATTGTTTCCGTGATCATGTATTGACATGATCACGTTAGTCTGTATTGCCTCACTGTGTTTCTACCTACATAAAAAAGGAATCTTAGACTTTCCTTATCTGGTCTACGACTCCCCAAATCACATTCTCTCACCTCTTCGTTCGTGCCCGGAGATTATGGGTGCACAGAATCACAACTACGAAAATATTTCTTTACTGTCTTGCTATTCTTAGTCGCAATGGATTTTGACAAGTATCGCATCAAACCATTTGATGAGAAACACGATTTCAAGCTTCTGGAGATTTTGTATCGAGTCTGAATGCATTACTAAGGGTATCGGTGATGTTTTGCTGCATAATCGAAACGTTTACAGCTCGAATGAAGAAGAAAAGACAGCATTTTAGTTTAATCAAAAAAGAGCCAGCGGCATCATCGTCATATCATTATGATATGAAGCTTTACGCATTTCCTACCCGATGTCGGTAATCCGCACAAGATGTTAATGAAGTTGGACGATCGGTACGCTTCCAAATCAGCGGCGTCTCTGATTGTCAAAATCTGCGAGCTTGTCAAATTGAAATAAAACGATTTCGGTCAGTTCATAGGTTCTCCCATTGACAAGATGGCAAGTATTGTAGAACAGCTTTCCGCTATTGAAACAAAGCTAACCGAGGAGCTGAATGTTGCGTTTCTGGTTTCTACAATCACTGCAAGGGAAATGAGTCCAGTCTGTGTGGCCATTATGACTCTTTCACCAGAAAACGCCACATGGGACTTGGTTTCTGCGCGTCTTCTTGATGAAGTACGATTGTTTGACACAAACATCTCTCATAGTTCTACTGCTGCAAATCACAAATTTGCAATCTGTAGCAGAGAAAATCATACTAACAACAGTTTTTACCTCAATCCTTTGAATCCAAGGAATCGATTGAATCTTCCGAAAGATTCTATCAAGGAGGTAACGAAGAAAACAAATTAGACATCATGAATTCCTCCGACCATCATGTGAAATCTGAGACAGATACACATTCAAGCAAGAACCGTACACGTGCAGCTATGGCTCGAACTCGTACTATGGCAGCCCGCACAACTGGAACATTTTTGATGCTTGACTCCGGTTCAACGGCACATTTAACTCCATCATCTGAGAGCCTCTCAAGAATCCACAAGTTCTATGTCCCCATTGCTCTCGGGGATAAACCGGAGATCATCGCAACCGATCAAGGCACCAAATCCGTGGTTTGGTCTCATCAAGGTAAACGCAGCATTGTAACTCTCAGCAACACGCTCTTATCTTCTGATATAGCCATGAATCTTTTATCCATTCTAGTTTTAACATCCAAACAATTGGCTGTCTTATTCTTGCCCTCAGTGCCCCACAAAATCGATTAAATTGACAACTTTCGAGTGATTGGCACCGCTGAACGTCATTCAGATAGACTGTACTATATTACACATAACAGTAACGATGAAGGGATTCAATCTAATACAGAACTCTCTGCTACTGAAACCGCTATGATGGCTCGTCTCCCAGTTTTCGTACACGATCCAGATTTCAATGGCTTTGACCAGAACCCTACATCTGATAGTGATGACAACTCGCTACTTGTCCAGACTTATTATGAAACTAGGAGCATTAGAAATGTTTCTTCTGTATCTTACCTTGACACAGACACTTCCAATGATAAGCACATGTCCTCATCGGGCACTCTCTGGCATAATCGTCTTGGACATTTCTCTACCATGCCTGTCATCAAGAAACTATTGGCTGATAGAGTCCTGCCCGATTCCTCTTCATCGACAATTGAATGCTTCCCATGTGCCCAAGGAAAGTTTCGGCGCAATTCCAGAGGTTCTCTAACTTCTGCTACCCGGCTTGGTCATCTACACACTGACATTACCTGTGTGGGAACCCCTTCAGAATACGGTCACGAATACTATATCGTCATTGTTGATGAATATACCCGATTCCGTTTCGCAGCGGCACTGAAGTGGAAAGGAGAGGCATCTGATGCTATTTTGGCATACGTCAATTGGTTTGAAAGGCAAACCAATAACCAAGTTCTTTCCAGACACGCGGATGAGGGATCCAAGTTTTTTAAAGCACAAAAAGCGCTCAAAAGAAATAGCTTCATCATCTCTAAACCCTCACCTTAGACCCCTTCTTCCAATGGACTTGCCGAACGGAACATCGCTGTCCCTATGGGTCCCATCCGTTCTTTCCTAAAGCAGGGACATTTACCTTTGTCATACTGTTCTGACGCGCTTTAGCATGTCGTGTCAGCCAGGAACATTGTGTATCACAGAACTACAAGCCTTTCGCCATTCACACACCTGTTCGGTGATCCTCCCCTACATATGAAGCATCTTCGATCATTTGGCTGTCGTTCTCTCGTTGAACCTAGTGATCCTAGCATCCGTAAGATGGAACCAAGACTTATCGAAGGCCTTCATCTCGGTCATACTCAAGGCGGGATGTACCGTATTCTAACAGAACAGGGCGTCATCACCACCAAACATGTCCGATTTCTTGAGAACGACTTTCCGGGCCTCCGCCTTATTCAAGACCGTTCAGTTTCTTCGCCGCTTCCTAATCTTCCACAGTCGTCTTCTAGTCCAAACTCGTCTTCGGATTCGGGCACTGAAATCGAAATTGATGTTTCGCCTACCTCTCGTAACGCAATGACGAGTGGGTCAGCGTACGGGTCTCGACCGGTGGTAGCGTGGAAGAGCGGGTCCTAAGGTTCGCATCCTTGGCGGCGGCACTCCCGGAGTACTTGGTGCAATGAGCTGGCGTTTACTGCGTAGTCCTACAGGTTGGAGCTACGGAAACGATGGCTTGAAGACCAAAGGGTGGAACTAATACACCAAAGAGGGTTATTTAGTATCCTAACGGTGCCTACCGTACTCTAAGGGAGAAGCGTCACTCGAGCCAAGTAAATAGTACTGGCGAGGCGCTGAGATCTCCTTGGCACTGTAGTGTTAATCTATTACACTAATTAAATCATAATAATAATCTACATGAGTCCACCTGAGGTCGACCCGTGAACGTGTCGCCTGCAAGATCCTTCAGGGCCCGGCGGCTTACAGAGCTCAACCGTTATCATCGCTCCTTCACGTATCTCCCTCCTTAGGATTCGACCCTCACGGCGAAGTCCAGATGGTTTCATAACTACTCCAGGGAACGCGTGCACTTCATTGCTCTCGGTACCATTGGGTGCGACGGTACGTCGCGTCATCATCGCCTGCGAGGATGCGGGATGCGTGAGCTGACCATTGGCGCCGAAGGGCAGTTAATTGGCCTAAGGAATGAAACTCCCACGCGCCGTGAGCGCTGGCCATAGGTGTATCGCCGGCGTATTCCTCGCGTCGCGTTGCCGAGGCGGTCCATTGGCTTCTTCCTTAGTGTCCGTTCTTCTTTTGGTGACCCTTCGCGCTTCTTCCACCGTGGTTCACGCCTGTCAGTCCGTCCGTGTCAATTCCGTCACCTCGCCTCAACATCGTGGTACTTCTCCATTGGTCTCGCGCAATGCCGAACTCGCCTTATAAGCCCGTCGGATATGCCGTTTTCCCTGCGGACTTTGTCGCTTCCGTCGGTCGTCATATTCACTTCCCGACGAACCAGCCTGTGGGCAGCGGCACTATGGCTTCGAACAACCAAGCGGGGAGCTCTTCGGGATACCAAGTGGTCTACGAATGTCCTGGGCACCGCTATGATCATACCATCGGACTGAATCCGCGGACAGTGCGTCGTGCCATTCTCCCGTCCTCTGTGGAAGAATACCAGCGGTTTTGTCATATGTATCTCGACGCCCGACGGTTTGCAAAGATACCCGATTTCCGGAGGCGCAGCAATAACGCGCGCAGCGTCTCGTGGTATAACCGATGGTTGCATTGTCCTATGGATCCGCGTTCGGCGACGCGATGTCGCACCCTCGTCCAAGCGGACATGCCGTACGTCCGCTGCGAGGATGAAGCCGAATACCAGTTCAGGGTGAACAAACTCCTTTCGAACCTATACACGGACTTCATCTCGCCTCATGTGCGCTTTCCTCCAGTTGGTCACAACCTCGTGGCGCTGATGTGCCTCCGGCCACCGTACGACCACTTATTCTGGATGTCCAACCGGGTCTATTGGAACGAGATGCACGAGCCCGATGGTCGTTAGCTTCAATCCCAGGGGTTTTTCTTTTGTTGGAACCAGGTGGAGTTCCACGACATGAGCGCTGACAAACGCCTTCCGTTGTACCTCTCGCTTCTCCACGAGTATGAAAACCAATGGGCCAGGTATTGGCGTATCTCGCCGCTCCTTCTGATTCCCACGCCGTCCGTGGTGGCGTACCACTCGTCCCAACTCATGGGCGATGACAATGACCAAAGGTCGTGGCTGTCCTGGTAGGTACTGTTCGATGATTTCGGCGTCATGTCCCTTATGGCCTTCATGGATACCGCGAAGTACAGAATCCGTGGTAATGTCCGTTCGGAAGATTGGAGGGTGTGGTACGATGAGAACATACCCGGTACTCGAGGTCGCCTACTCCCACTCCCGGACATCATGATCCGTTTCCTAGGGAACCTGAGCTTCCAGAATATCGTCCGTGGGATCCAGTTCGACGTCGAAGAGACCGAGGCCCTTTTGGATCAGTTCCTACAGGTGGAGTGTGGCAAGACTCCCGGGTCTCTTTGGTATGAGTGGGATACCGACTCATTCACGCCAATTCCGCTGCATCCGCAGGGTCGGGACGACGCTCGTGCCTATCCATCCAAGCCTTTGAGGAATCAACCATCGGACATTCCGAGGCCTCATGTGCCCGACTATTATCCGAAGGCCATTGGTTTCGATTCTCTGTGCTTCGAGCCTGGTGTGGAAGCCACGCCGTTTGTTCCTGTTGGTATGTCCGACGGAGAATCCTTCGGTGAAGATCCCTTCGTCCTACCCATAGAGGGTGTTCATCTTTCGGTCGAGTCCGCTGTTGTGTTGCCGACCGCTTCCCCTCCTCCAGCTCCTTTGGGCGCTGCTCCTCAGAATGAGCTCTCGTATGAACCGCCCGTCGCCCAAGTGAACAGCCCTCCTGGGGGGGTACTGTGAAAGCCGAAAGTCCTGTAGGCGAGGCACTTGCTCAAACGTCCACTGGGGGCGTCGCCATCGCTCCGTCCTCTCCATTGCCAAACTTTCCTGCTTCGATCAGGGCTGCAGCTGCGGATCTCCATCATGTCTGTCGTACCGTTGGTATTACGGCCCCGATGGACATTGCGACAGTTCTGAGAGAAGTCTGCTCCTGTGCGCGTCGCTTGGCTCGCTACGGCGCGGTTGTCCAACAGGGTCAGGATCTGAAGACCGCCATGGTCAATATCCTGCAGCGGAATGCCCAAGTGTTGTCCCAGAGAGTTACTGCCAACTTGAATGCCCGGTATGGTCTAAATTTGAGTGACCGGGAGGATTCCGATGGTGACAATAGTTCCTGAGGTGAATCTCCGCCGAAGAAGCGTGCCCGGCTCGCTGGGGCCGGTACTGGTGCTCTAGTTGGCTCCTCGGGTGACCCTAGTCGCGGTTTCGCTCCTGTAGGTTCCAAAGAGGACGACGGAGTTACTCCTGCGCAACCCCCGTGAGTCCTGTTGGTGTTTCGATCGCTTCCGCGAACCTTGAGGTCATGGTGAGGGCTGTTCTACCTCTGTTAGTTGTCAAATAAATTAAAAGCTTGGGATTTCCCAAGGTCGGTCTTGTATTTCAAACGTGCGTGCCCTGGGACGGCGTCCGATCTTGAGAGCGTCTAGCGTCTTCCTCAGGTGTCTCAGAAGGACTGACTTTGTTCCCTGATGCGGGAGCTACGACGAACCGTCGTGCTCCGGCGAACCGCCGTCTCCGGAGGCGGTTTGGAAGGCGGTTTGCGATTACTCGGACCAATAGTTGCCCTTTCCTGAAGGCCGCGCTCCGTGTGGCTGATTCTGCGCCAATAGTAGGCGATAAAATTAGCCGGAATGGTTTGAGGCTCTTGCCAAGTGTCTTCTTCAGGTGTGTAGCCGAACCAACGGACGCGATAGCGCATAGTTCCATCTTCTCCCCGACCAGCGGAGATGATGCGCTCCATCACATATTCCGGTTGGTGTCCATTCTCCGGAAGGAGAGTGTGGTCCAGAGAGGCGAATCCATCGGAGTCCGTTGGGAGAGATGGGTCATAGTAGTCGGCGTCGACCATCGGGTCCGTGGGGCTAGTCGAGTCCGCGGGAACTGCCTTAGGGGGTGTGGAGACTTGCGCGTCGACTTGAGGTCGTGGTGCTTCCGTTCGGTTAGGGGGCTGGGACGTTGGTGGTCCGGAGGAACTGGGAGCTGGTGTCACGCGGTCAATAGACACGGTGTCCGGTGTGCCCTCAATTAGCAACGTGATGGTGTGTTCATTGGCCTTAAGGACTTTGTATGGTCCCGTAGAGCGGAATAAGAGCTTCCGCGTAGTGTCCTCGAGTTCTTCACTGTCTTTCGGTGGCTTGACCAGATAAACCAGGTCTCCTTTCCCAAAGGTCGGTGTATTCCAAACGGCTTTGTCGAAATTGACCTTGTAGCGCCGTTGGGCTTTGGCTAGTACAGTTCTGGCCGATTGGATAATACAATCGATGCTTCGGCGCGAGTAGCGCTTCGCCTGGGTAGGAGTCATTCCTTCGTTTATGTCCTGGGGTATGATAGACTCCTGAAGTTCATCAGCTGTCGACGGCGGCGCTCTCGTTAGCGTTCAATCGAACGGTGTTTTCCCTGTTGAAGCGTGCATCTGCGTGTTGTAGGCATCAACCAATGGCTCAACGTAGTCGTCCCAGTCCAATTGGTGCTCCGATACGTAGTGTGCCAATCGGTCCAGAAGGGTGCGGTTGAAGCGTTCGGCTTGGTCATTTGCCTGCCGGTGGTACGCCGTGGGGGTCACATATTTGATTCCTAAGGTAGCACAAAGGTGTGAGAAAAATTAGGATACACACTGGCTGCCGTTATCCGTAAAGAGGTAGAGTGGCATGACATATGGATATACCCAGTGGGACAAGAAGGCCGTGGCGACATCCGCTGCCCTTGTCTTTCCTGGGGGTAGGGGTCGGGTAAGTTTAGTAAACCTACCGGTTATAACCAAAACAAACCGTTTCCCATCGGACGACACAGGCAAAGACCCAAGTATATCCATTGCGACAAATTCCATCGGACATGCGGCGGGGAAGAGCTTCAATCTGGCCTTATGGTTTGCGCGAGAACCTCGGATCTGTGCGCACGATGCACAGTTCCGTGCGGTTTGCCATAGGTCCTGCGCCATTAGTGACCAGTAGAAGAACTTCCTTAGGGTCTGGTACATTCGTTGGCCTCCAGGGTGACCAGACAAGCGGGGAAATGGCCGAAATATAGGAATCGCGCCCTTAGCGAAGTTGGTCTTACCCGTTGGAGTGCGCCATCCAGCTGTGAGCGGCGACATAGTAGTCCAAATCGGTCATAGTCGAACAGGCATCTTGGGGTTCATACCAATTGGGCTGTTTCCTTGCAGTACTCGTCTTCGACCTGCGACTGTAGAAGTTCGTCACTATTTATTGGGAGGAGCTCTTTTTCCTACGGGGCTATCGCATTAACCTGAGGTGGTGCCGATTTGGGCGGTACTGTCTCCCAGTCCAATAGGTATACTTCGTTCTCCCTTACCTCAGGATCTTCCGATTGCCCCTTACCCATATGGTCATCTGTGTAAGTATAGTTCTGACGTCCATCGTCTGTAAAGGGGGTAGGAACTAGGTCGTCCAATGGAGTGTCATCAGTTCCGTCGGTAATGATTCGCCACAAGTCATCTGCTGCCTGGTGCTTGATGACCGGCCTATAGGTTATCTCGTAGTCATATTCGGACAGTCTGAGGCGACATCGAGCGAGGCGACTTGATGCATCGGTCATATTGAGTAGCCATCGGAGTGAATCGTGGTCTGTCCTAGTTGTAAACCTAGTTCCCTCAAGGTACGAACAGAGTGTCAATACGGACCATACGATGGCTAGAAATTCCTTTTCGGTAGTACTGTAGTTTCGATCTGCGCTGCTGAGCGTTCTGCTCCAGTACCCAATATGTCGATAGTTCTTCGGTGACTCCTCTTCCTGTAGCAGTGCTCAACCTGTTTGGACATCAGAGGCACCTATATCCAGGACGAAAGGCCGATTGGGCTTTGGTAAAGCCAAGTTGGGTGGGTTCAGCAATTTGTCCTTTAGGGTCTGAAATGCCTCGTACTGGTCGTCGGTGAAGGCTTCGAACTCCGAAAGTGTGCCCTTCTTCAGCATCGCGTTGAGAGGGGCCGAGATCTTGGCAATCACTTGGAAGAACCGTCGGTAAACATTGAACAAGCCCACGAAGAATCGTAGTTCTGTGTGGGTCCTAGGAGGCTTAGCCTGGCGAATCGCATTTGTGGTCCGTGTGGCCACCTTTAGCTTTCCTGGGAGGCCGACGTGACCGAGATAGTCCACTGAGGCCTGGGAGAAAACGCATTTGCGGAGTTTTAGTGTTACTCCAGCGTCCTGTAGGATTGTTAGCACCTTGTTCACGTGGCGAAGGTGTTCCTTTACGGTCCGTGAGAAGATTATAAACGTCATCCAAATAGACCATGTCAAACTTCCATTTGACTCTGGACAGTAAAATGTCCATTACCCGTTGGAAATTGTCAGGTGCGTTCTTCAAACCAAAGGGCATGCGACTAAATCTGAACAGACCTTCATGGGTGGTGAAGGTTGTCAGCGCCCTTGCATCCTCGGACAAATGGATTTGCCAGTATCCGGAGTTAACGTCCAGTGAGGTAAATACTACAGCTTCGCCTAAGGAATCCAGAAAGTCTTCCATGCGGGGTATCGGGTATGAGTCCCTCTTGGTTACTGCTTTCAGCTTGCTGTAGTCGATACAGAACCTGACGGAGCAATCTTTCTTCGCCACGAGGACAAGCGTACTTGCCCATTCGAATTGGGTTGGAGGCGCCGTCTCTCTGACTTGAACTTAACGCATCTTGTCCATCTGGTCGGCGACAATTTCCCTACCCTTAAGGCCGGTACGGTACGGGTGCTGGAACTGTGGTATAGCATCATCCCGAAGGTCGATGCGGTGTGTAGTGGCTCTGATTGTGCCCAATCTACCTGACCACATTGCCTGGTATTCCCTGAGGAGATAAAGTACCTGGGGCCTATAGGATTCGAATTCTTCGCCGATGGCGACTGTCCCCTCCCAAGAGTCGACGTCCTCGTCGGGAGTTGGCGTCGCAAGCTTATCCATTTGGGCTTTCACAATGACCACGGGAGCGGGTAGAGTGATACCAATTACTGTACCTTTAGGTAACCGCAGGGGTTTATCTCGGAAGTTGCTGATTGTGACAAAGAAGGGCCTCTTGAGGTGGATTTTCATTATTCCGTTGGCCATCAAGGTAAGATGCTTCAGAACTGTTTTCGGGTGGTTCTGAATCGTTACGAGATCTGAAAACTGGGAATGGACCCATACAGCGATCTGGGTCTTCGGAGGTATCGTTATGGCCTTTGACAGGCGAACCGTATTGGACTTCGTGTTTTCGGAGACAACCGCTCGTTTGCGGTTAGCTTCTGGTTTTGGGGCGGAAACAGTTATGGAGATGGAAGGTGTGCGGTAGAAGGCGACTTTCCTAAGGCCGGGATAAATGACCTCGATGTACCGATCGATAAAGAGGTCCGTAGGATTGCCTCAGCGCCCAAGTTAGGACATACAAGGAACCACGTGCGGACTTTGAATTGTCCTACCTGGAGGTAAAGTGGTACTATCCTTTTAATTTCCATAGGTCTACGAGACGCATCGGTATTCCTTGGGGTCTTCCTTTCCTGAACGAAATCTTGCCACCCCGGTTGGAGCAGGTTAGTTTGAACCAAGTTGGGACCAGCGCCTGTGTCCAATACAGCTGTGGTCACTCGAGAGTTGTTGGAACGAAGTAATACGGTTGCTAGAACTTTATTGTTCTCTTTCCTGAGGATACAGACGTGGTCGTTACTGTGTTCCAATTGCGGTTCATCCTAAGTGGTTCATTGTGGGTGGTTTGTATTGGGAGGTGAGGAGCTCTTTGGCTCATGACCGTCCAATTGGTTGAGGCAGGGGCTTAAAGAGGGAGGATTTGCCTATAGTCGTCCCTCTATGAGTTTTCCGATGGGGTTTCCGTTTCGTCCAGAAGATATGATTCTTCTACGGGGTCGTCCGTAGGATCTACAATGGCGTGGACCTGTCGGGCTTTGATCGGAGTTTCTGGAGGCGTGGCATAGCGTGAGCTTCTAGGGGTCTCTGTGGTTTGTTGCTGTACACTTTTATACATTCCTTCGGATCTCTGCAACCGGTAATTATCTTCACTTAGGGCTAGGAGGTTTTTACGTGCGTCTTCATGCAGATACCTCGTACAGTCACAAGGTTGGGTCACTGAAAGGCAGAGGAAGCAAGCCCTTGGGAGGCAAACAAAAAACCTTGCGGGGAGGAAAGGAAGAATATTTGTGGGTGGTCCAGTGGTCGCTGTAGTTCCCTGGGAGGTATATGATGGGGGCCTGGACGGAGGAGCACTGAAATTGACCGCGAGGACATCTATCAAATCGGCGTGATGGAGTGATGCATCCATGTCCGACTTCGTGGAGCTAACCAAATGGGGTTGGTTGGGTTTACGCAATGGAGTTGCGTGTCCTCTGTTTATATCAGCGTTGCGCCTTGAGGTCTGTTGATCGAGTGCGATGCGTGGGCGGGATCAGACGACTGGCCAGAGGCAGTCTGAGCAAAAGCAAGGAAAGAGCAGGCACCAAGTTCTCAGAGATGTCTCTCTCTGAAGATGCCCCCTTTCTACAGACAGCTCTGTTTGGAAATTGGCTTATTTATTGTGTTTCTGGGTTGCGCTGTTACTCTTCTATAGGCCACACACGACTGCGTGGGTTGCGGGCGCGATTTTCCCTCTACTCTGAATTGGTAGTTCCTTTTCGGGTAACGCTGTGTTCCCGATGCAGGTGCGATCGTTTCCCGAGATGCCAGAATGGTCGTAGTATCAACAGTTCCCCATAATCAGATAGCTTTGTCTGTTTATTGCAAATCGATGTTACGTGCCATTCTGCGCTGCTTTTGGGTTCCGGACGATAGAAGCTCTTCAATATATTCCTTCACCAGCACCGGCACGTCATGCTTCAAAGATTTGATTGAGACCCAATCCGTTTCCTCGTTGCTAAATTCTTTCCACTTCACGAGTATCTGGATCATACCAGCGCATCTTCGGATGTCCTGAAATTCTTCGATTGTAAGCAGCTCGTTTTTTTTATACGCTAAATGGTCCTTGACTTCCTGAGAGACTTCAAAATCCTTGTTACTGAAGAACTTCAGCCGGCGCCCCTGCACCCACTCCTTCTTTCCAGTCGACAAGTTTTCAACTTCGAAAACGTAGTTGTCTCGGAAGAGCGTGACACGAAAAGATCCGTACCACTTGAGATTCATTTTAGACCCAATGTGTTTCTGTAGAACACCGCGAAGTACGAAGTCTCCTTTCACAAAATTCGTGGGGCTTATGCCAGTCTTACGGTTTTGTGCGTAGACAGATGCCTTCCTCTGCTTTCTAGCCCTCTCCGAGCAATCCCTATGCATCTTAGAGAGCGATGTTTGTAGCCTTTTCACCTCGATAACTGCCTTTCTACGTTCGCTTTCCATACACTTGACGTTCTCGACATGATGGTTTTTGACAATTACCGAAAGCGGAGAGTCCCTTTGAAGGCCAGTGAAGACGGTCAGGGGACAATTTCCGTTCAGTCTACGTGTCGGTGAATTGTTCAGGGAAGACTTTATGGGAGGTAGTATTGATGGCCAAGCTGTTAGCGGAAGTTGAAACTCTGACAATGTTGCCCGTGCAGTTCTCAAGAGTTCACGGCAGACGACCTCCACGGATCCACTGTTCCACGGGCAGTACGGCAGAGTGAAATGGTGACGAGCCTTCAAACCGTCGGATATCTGTTTCACGAGTTGGTTCTTAAAGTGGCTTGCCTTGTCCGATACCAAACACTTTGGCACGCCGAAAGACGCAAACCAGTCCTTCAAAATAGCTGCTGTGGTTTCTGCGTCTGCTTCAGCTGTGGCCCTAAGCCATACGTATCCTGACAAGTCGTCCTTGACGATCAAAACATAAAGAAGATCGCCCTCTCCTTTTTTCATAAAACAGTAGCCGAAATGAATCAGTTCGTTTGGTCTGCTAGCATGCATGGTGTGTCCAAGAGGCCTGAGCACTGTAGAACCAGACTCGGTAGCAATGCAGTGAAAACAGGATCCAACAAATTGCTGAAAAACTTCACGGAGTTTCTTCCACCAGAAGTGCTTAGATACGGATGCAACGGTTGGCTCGAATGCCCTATGTCCTCCTCTTCCTAAGTGTGCAGCTATCAAAATTCGAAGACGAAGTTCATGATCAGTGTCCGGTATCCAGATTCGCCCTGAAGCCAGTCTCCATGGGCGTTTTTCCTTTGAAAGCGTTTTCGGGGCTTTGGCGGCGTGGATTGTCTGCGACGAAATGATATCTTTCTCGGTAGGCCAGTCGAAGTCCTCGTTGATACTAGTACTGATGGGAGCAACCATTACCGCGCTTATACGTCCTATTCCTTACGGGGCTACTGTTCTTGTAGGCTGTAGGCCCATCGGGTCAGCATGTCGGCCCATACGTTCTTCTCTCCTGAAACATGTTCGATCATGTACCTGAATGCGCTGAGTTTCAAAGCCCAACGCATGAGTTTGTTCGCTGTATGTCGCGCGATGCCAGGGTTCTGTCCGTAAGGGTCGTAGATGTACACAAGATTGGCGTGGTCTGTGAATATTGAAGTAGTTCTTCCGGCAGTTAGGTAGTCCAATCGGCACATGGCCTCCACGATCGCGTATCCTTCTTTCTCTGGGACGCTCTCTGGGAGGAACCCGTGAAAGCTCCAGACAAAAAACACGTGGGTTCGCGCCTTCGATCTTCTATCGGTTTGCTTGCATCCTCTTAAGCCGATTGCGTCAGGATAGCCGCCCAGTGCGAATCGGAAGCGTCCGTGAACAAAAACGTCCTGTAGTCTTCTTTCGGGAGAGCGAGTTTGGTAGCGGCTGCCAGGTGAGATTTTACAGTATCGAATGTGACAGTGTGATCGGTCCCCCAAGATTCACTGATGCGAATCTTTTCTACTGCTTTCTTTATTCGTTTGCCGGCCTTTTTGTACGCGCTTTCCAGTAAGTCGTGAAGTGGTTGGACTGTCTGGGGGAAATTGGGGATAGAGTTCCGCATCCAGTTAGCGGCACACAGAAGCTGCTGCAGTTCGCTTGCCATCTCTGGTTTCCGCATATTGAGGAGGGGCTCAAGATTTCGTGGATCGAAACGAACTCCTTCTTCTGATAAGATCCTGCCACAGAACTTCACTTCCTTGCAGAAAAAACAAGACTTAGCGGGGTTTACCTTGAAGCCTACTTCCTTACAGACAGGTAGGAAAGCTTCAATGTCCTCGAGCAGGGTTTCCTCGGATTTCGAGTACATCAGAAAATCATCTAACCACTGTATCATACGCTTCACCCTCTCAGGAAGGGTTCACTGGTAACAGACTGGAAATGATTCCCAGAGTCTGTTCCCCCTTGCAGTGTCCTCGCCGTGCATAAACTCCGTCTGGGGTTTGAATTGCCATGATTTCCTGAGAGACAGTATCGAGCGGTATTTGCCAATAGCCATGCGTGAAATCAATGTTCGAAAAGCACTTGCCTTCGCTACAGTCTTGAAGCATGGACTCCAGGTGAGGCATCGCTGACTGAAGAAAGAGCGTTCTGGCATTTGTTCCTCGCAGATCTACGGTGAACCGTAGTTTGTCTGTTCCAGGATTCGGTACCGCCAGTGCTGGGCTGGCCCAATGTGCATTGGGATTCTTGTACACAGCTCCAATTTTTCCAGTTACTGTACTGTGTGTCGAATAAACACCCTCTGGTTTGGGCCATAGCGACGCTGTGCACATCGAAACGGTTGTGTGTTTGGCCTTAGCTTCACAGAAAGCGGTCGTATCTTCGCAGGTTGATCCGGGCCAAGCTTGATCCGAAAACAATCACGATGGCTTTCCAAAAGAGTTTTAAGCCTTCCTGCTCCTTCTGAGGAGATTTCATCGCTCCTGGCCTCTTCGATTGCCTTTCGCATGGCCTCGCTGATAGATTCATCTGAATCGACTCCCAATCCGGCTTGCAGGCACTCCGGCGGCTCTATCGGATCGTCTTCGGCCTCTTGGTATCTCAGCCCCTTGAAGACTGTCGAGGAAAGTCGGAAAGTCTTTGCCCTCAATTCCTTCTCGGACATACCATCAATAGCTGTTCCTACGTCCTGGAGGTGTTTTCCGAGGTCGAATCCAATGGCTTTGAGCAATGGTCTTCCGAGCAGTACTTCTGCCATGTCCTCATCCGCGACCAGGAATTCCACTTCCCGAATGCGTACGGGTAAGCCGGTGTTTGGTAGCAAGATGATCAGCGCCAGTTGAGTTTTTCCCGACGCTGTGGGGACACTTGCCCGGTTTTCTCCCTTGAGTGCTAGCTCGAAAATCATTGGCTTCTCGAACCGTTCGAACGATGTACTGGGGCGTTGTTTCCGAATCCTCTCGGATACTGCTCGCGAGATTGTAGAAAATTCGGCTCCGGAGTCCCCGAGAGCCACTTCTTTCACATTGTTGAGCAGTATGGAGTACCGTCCCTCATGTTCATTCGGATTAGTGTGGGAAACTGAACGTACGGACGCAAGCTTCGTCTTCTTGTCTCGCCGCTTCTTGTTCCCAAACAGCTTGTTCAAAAGTTCGTTTTGCTTCTTCTTCGGGGTGATGGGGCATTTTCTGATAGGATGGATGCCATCACAATCGTCGTTGAGACATGGTTTGTCCCACTCCCCTTGGATGCCTTTCTTCTTTGAAGTGTCCGATTCCTCTCTCATACCAAGACGATCGTGAAGAGAACGGCCAGTTTTCCGAATTTTCCCCGGTGGTTCCTGTGCACGACCACTCTGCCTGTCCTTTGTGTGTCCGTGACCATGTTTGCGTGTGATCTTCAACGCAGCAGATTGGACGGCATGCACTTGATCTGCAAGTGATTCCAAGGTGTTCGCGAAGAAAGTAAGATTTCCCTTCTGTTCTGTGGTCCACATGCCCATTTGGTCCCTGACGAGCTGTTTAAGTTCGGGGGGTTCGAGTTTGTGTACCAGTTTCTTCACCAGTTGCTGACATCGGTCTTTCTCTGTGACAACTTCCGAAGCGTTGTGTTCGTCTAGAGCAGTTATGACGTCGAGCACAAATAGTTCGGCTGTTCCAGCTGAATCCCTTGGGAGCAACTGGTATTTGACTCTACCGATTGCTTCCTCAACTCGATCGTTCAGATCTCGGGAGGTATGAGCCAAGCGGGAGCCGAACCATTCCTTGACGGCTTCCTCTGTTGCTTCTTCCACCTTTGCAGCCCCTGCTATCCTACCTAGGATGCAAAGGCTGTGCAGGAGTTTTGGCTTGATGCACTGCCGAACGGACGCAGCCTTGATCTTCTGATTGTTCTGCCTGCCTGCGTTGATGTCGTTCACACTCTCAATGTAAGCTGAATAATTTGTCTCGAATCGCATTAGTTCCGGCTGCGTTGCTTTCGCCAGAGTTGGAATCTGTATAGTGTTGACCAGCCCGTACGTCGACATATTTGCCCTCGCAACAAATCTGTACGATTTACCGTCTCGCAAAGCGCATTGTTGATCGAGTGCGATGCGTGGGCGGGATCAGACGACTGGCCAGAGGCAGTCTGAGCAAAAGCAAGGAAAGAGCAGGCACCAAGTTCTCAGAGATGTCTCTTTCTGAGGTTGCCTCCTTTCTCCAGACAGCTCTGTCTGGAGGTTGGCTTATTTATTGTGTTTCTGGGTTGCGCTATTACTCTTCTGTAGGCTACAAACGACTGCATCGGCTGCGAGCGCGATTTCTTCTCTACTCTGAATTGGTAGTTCCTTTTCGGGTAATGCTGGGTTCCCGATGCAGGTGCGATGGTTTCACGAGATGCCAGAATGGTCGTAGTATCAACAAGGTCCTCTAGGTTGGGCCATAATCCTCGGCGTAGGTAACCAGCCTTCGGAAGGAGCATTGCGGGTTTTCCGTGTGGTAATTGCGCACATGTGTCCGGATGGCAGGGAGCAATCCCGTGATGAAGTGATGTTTAAGCCGTTCTTCGGAGAACACGTTTCCATTTCGGTAAGCCTTCTTCCAGAGGTCGTCTGCGAAAGCCAATTCGGTTATGTTGGAGCTCTGCCTAAAGAAGATGACTCCCTGCTGGGCATCCATTATAATAACGTCATCCGTGGCGTAAGTTTCCAAGAGGTAATGAACAACCTGGGGGTATGACCTGTGGAACTCACGGTCTTGAGCATCCACAAGGTTAGTTGTGCTAAGTATCTCCGCAACCCCTCAGTCACGCACCTGTCTTGTAAGGAAGAATTGAAAAAGGTACAGAGCGGCGCCCTTTTGGACACCGTTCTGATCGCGGGCCGTGCGGAACAAATTGAAAAACGTAAGGACAGCAATGGGATCGGAACCCGAGAACTTGTCCGTAATGGGTAGTTGCATCCGTTTGGCCCATTTGGCGGCTCTGCGAGCCACCGAACCAGAATATTTCGGAGACCTGTCGTTCAGCCGATAATTCTAGTAGTCTAGAACCTTGGGGAAAAGTTCCTTTGTGGTTGTCAGTGGTCTGAGGCCTCTAACGGCAGCCTCATCCACTTCCGAGTCAGTCGTTTCGGTCGAGGCCGATTCGGAATCACTCGTGTCCGAATGTTTTCTTCTTTTACACCTTCTGTTCTTCTTTCTCCTGCGGTTGTTTCTTTTCTATCCAGCGGAATAGGGACCTAAAGGATCTATCTCTCTATCAGATCTGATGGAGCCCTGAGGTCGCTGTACCTCATTTAATCCGTCGGGTGGGGCAAGCGGATTCTCTTCTAGATGCAGAGCTTCTCTTTTGCTGCTTGCTTGTTCCACACTTGGATTTTCCTGATGGGCAACCTGTCTCTCATCTAGACACGAAGCTTGTCTTCTGCTCCTAGATTGTCCCACCATTCGGTTTTCGTGATGGTATTCCCGGCGAGGGGCGGATAATGCCGCCACTCCTAAGGGCTCGGTAGGGGGTTGCCATATTGAGGCCGAATGGTTATTTTGTGGTGGAGTGGTCCTAGAGACCAAATTGCCTGCCTGGCGGGTGACTGCTCCTTGAACGGCCTGCAAGAGGGAGTCTATGAATAATTCAGACTCCATTACCTAAGGGACGATTCGCGTGAAGAGGTAATCCGTATGGTCAGCGATCGCCGTAGCGAGTCGCACGTCCATAATGGCATCCAAATGGGCTGAGCAGAGCTCACGGAGACGGGGCCAAAGAAGGTCGGCAAGCCCTGCGGGCATGGTTTCTCTAATTCCTTCGGTCTGGTGGGTTTCTCCTTGAGGTGCCTCTGGCCTAGAGGTGGCTCTCGTCAGGCGTTCTTGTAAACGCGCTGCCACCGTGGGTTCTCGGCGAATCCCTTCAGGGTTATCCAGGGGTTCAGTACTTCTTGCGGCAGGCTCCTCGTGCTCCTGCGATCGCTAGCGGTATCAACCAGAGGGTCAGGCGACATCGCCGGCGTTGTAGTCCCACTTCGTTTTTTCGTAGGAGTCCTATGGTCTGGTCGGTGGGGTGTGTTTCCTGCATCTATAATGACGGTTGCTTCTATACTTCTGGTCCGTTGGATAATTAAACCACAGGTTAGAATCCGGATAATTCTTCGTTTCAGTGGTTCGCTCGATTATTCGAAAGGTTTCTAAGTCGGGAGACCAAAATATAACGCAATGAAGAGTGGGTCAGCGTACTTGTCTCGACCGGTGGTAGCTTGGTAGAGCGGGCCCTAAGGTTCAAATCCTTGACGGCGGCACTCCCAGAGTACTTGGTGCAACGGGCTGGCGTTTACTGCGTAGTCCAACAGGTTGGAGCTACGGAAACGATGGTTTTAAGTCAAAAGGGTGGAACTAATATACCAAAGGGGATTATTTAGTATCCTAACGGTGCCTACCGTACTCTAAGGTAGAAGCGTTACTCGAGCCAAGTAAATAGTACTGGGGAGGCGCTGGGATCTCCCTGGCATAGTAATGCTAATATATTACACTAATTGAAATAAATGAATAATGTACATGGGTCCACCTGAGGTCGACCCGTCCACGTGTCGCCTGTAAGAGACCTCAGGGCTCGGCGGCTTACAAGGCTCAACCATTATCATCGCTCCTTCACATCTCTCCTCCAAACATGGTCTTCCGCGAAGCTTCCACTACTCGTCCGCAGCCTGCTTCACCTCCTTCCAGCCTTGGTTCCATGACGCACTACCCCGAGAAACCTTCCACATATGATCATGACACCGGTCTTTATGCCTCTGATAACGAACTCCCTCTCATCACCTCTTCCGAGGCCCACTGTGCTTTCCCCCAGCAGATTAGCACCTCTGATGAGCCCACTTTACGGCAGACTTTATCTTCTTCTGAAGCTGATCATTTGCTCTCAGCCATTCGTATAGAATTCGCAAGTATCCTCAAACTTTAGACTTATGTTGACGCAGAGACTATCCATGGCTCTCCTCTGCCCTCAGGGATCATCTGTCGGCTCAAACGGCACCACAATGGCCAACTCCTTTGCTTCAAAGCTAGGTTAGTCGCACGCGGGAATTTTCAGGTCAATGATGATCGAGATCGTCTTTACGCACTCGTGCTAAACTTCGAAATCTTTCGATTTGTGATGGTTATTTCCACTGCCAACAACTGGGACAGGCAACATATTAATGTCAAAGGAGCTTTCCTACATGGTACCATGCCTCCTGAGAGCCCTTTTTGGATCAAATAACACAACATCCCCAACGTTCATGACGCTGATGGTCGTATTGTGAAACTGGTAAAGTCTCTCTATGGCACCCGTGGAGCTCCTAGGCTTTGGTACGAAAATCTCTCTAATGTCCTCTACTCTCTCTGCTTCTCCAAATTCAAATCCGCACCGTGTGTATTTTCGTACACTACTAAGTCTGGTACGGTTTTGGTATTAGCCTACGTCGACAATCTCAGTATCTTTGGACCATCCTCTTTAACCGCTTGGGTGCAAGCCAAACTGTCTAATCACTATGATGTGTCTGATCTTGGCTGGACAGACCGATATCTCGTAAATTCTCTCGAGAAACGAGAAGACTGCGTCTTTCTACATCAGGAACCCCTTATGAACAAGAACATTCAACTCTCGCGTTTGCAAGATGCCACTCCATTTTCAACACCCTTACCGCATGATCACTGCTCCTATGACCCAGTGCTTTCAACTGTCGATCATGACGACAATATGGACAGTATTCCCTTCAAAAAAGTGCTGGGAAGTCTCATATTACTTTGAAGTAGGACTCGCCCGGACTTCGCGACTGCGGTGTGCATGCTGGGCAAATTTCTAGCTCTCAATCACTTGCTCATTGGAACTGCATGAAAAAGGTCGTACGGTACCTTATAGGCACTCATAAGTCTGGGCTTCGCATACACCAAAACGTTTCTCAGACAGTGAATGCTTGGTCCGACGCTGACTGGGGCCGTGATCTTGAAAGACGTCGCTCTCGGGGGGGGGGGTGTACGCGACTGCTATTGGCAATGTTCCAGTTATCTGGAGCTCGAAGATGCAAAAGTTAACAGCACTTTCTACGACAGAAGCTGAGTTTTACGCTTTATCATAATGTATCAAGTAGATCTCATGGCTATGCAACATCTTTGTCGAACTCAACCACACTATACAGTAACCAATTGAAGTATTCCACGACAATCTAGGGTCCATCCGATAGACAGAGAACAAATTCGGAATGCGAAAAGTCAAGCACATCGAACTTCGATATCATCATGTTATGGAAGCTGTAACAAGCAAACTTGTGTCTGTAACGAATGTTCCTTCCAAACAATACGTTGCTGACATACTCACAAAGCCAATAATTGGAGATCTGTTCTATGTTCATCGTACAGCTCTTCAAGTCATGCCGATGTCTGTCTAGGGGGGGTCTCAGTGACTTTGTCTCCTGTAAGATTGCATTTCTATTACACGCGAATTGGTATTTGAATTTACATTTGCATTGTTTACGTGATCATGTATGGACATGATCACGTTCGTCTGTATTGCCTCACTGTGTTTCTACCTACATGATGACGGAGTCTCAGACTTTCCTTATCTGGTCTAAGACTCTCCAACTCACATTTTCTCACCTCTTCGTTCGTGCCCCGAGATTTTGCTTCACCAAGCTGCCGGGAAAAATGCACAGAATAAGCGTTCGAAAAATGACAAAAAAGCCTTCTTGACAAATAAGAACTTCGGGGCAGTCAATACGGTATATAGCAGAAGAACCGTATACAGTGCGCTTCAAAAATATATCCCTTGACAAAAACTGCGCCAAAAAGTCATTTTATGTACCGTAAAGCACATATCACACCAAATTAAAACCAATGTCCAAAACTGTTTCAAAAGTATATCTTTTATACAATCATTAGCTCAATTATGACTCGTGGCCCGCCTCTTACTCGTTCGGAACACCTGCAAATTATGGAACTAGTAAGTCAGTGTATGCTTCCAGCAGATATAGCGCAAAAACTCAAGCTCACTCCAAAAACAATCAGCAAATTCATCCAAACCCCCGCTGTATACAAACAAGAAAGTTCAACTAAACGACCCAAATCACTTCCCTTAGCCAATAAACGAAGAATTAAGCGAAAAATCTGCCTTAACACTTCATCTTGAAGGAATATTTTCACAAATCTAAAACTTCTTTTATCAATATTTACTACAATGCATGAAAATAACGGTCAAAAATTTTTCAAGTACACGAGAATTAGGAAAGCATTTTTAAAAGATCATTACAAGATTAACCGTGTAAATTGGTGTTCTGAAAGGCTTATTAGAAAACTAAATAGAATAAAGTTTTCTTTTCTGATGAAAAATGTTCAATCTTGACCATCCACATTGCTATAAAATTTATTGAATTGCTCTACGAAAAGAAAAGAAGGAATTCGTCACATAGCATATGAGGGGTATCAATCATCGTTTGGGTTTGAATCTCTACAAAAGGAGCAACTGAAAATGCTTTTGCTGAAATTTCTATCGACTCTGAGAATTATGCTGAGGTTCTAGAAAACTGACTACTGTCGTTTTTTTCATACTGTATGCTTGGAGAATAATTCATTTTCCAGCAAAATAATGCATCTGTGCATGAGTGTTATTCTATGAAACAGTGGTTTAATAGTCTAATTTTGTCGTAAATGAAATGGCCTGCGCGCTCTCCTGACCTCAATCCAGTCAAAAACATTTGAGGGATGTTGGCCTGAGTGCTTTATGGGCAAGGAGGGAAATTTGATACAGTTTTTTATATGAAACAATTGTATCAAAGATTTCTGGGAAAAGATTGACCGTAATGTTATCAATTCTTTTATTGAATCAATGCTGAACTGTTTTATAAGCGTTATACAGGCAACAGGAGCTAAAGTAAACTACTGAACTTACGGTAGAGTAAAAAGAATGCAAAAGGTTACGTTTTTGAAACACTATTTTTACTTCAAACATTTTTTTAAACTGATTTGGTTTGTATTTACTGTGGCCAAAACGTCTATTTTCGGAAATTTTGGGCGAGGGATACGGTTTTGAAACAAACTTTATGAAGGCCACAATGAATCTAAATAGATTCGGATTATCCCAAGATCTGTGGAAACATTTGCTAAGCAATTCAAATATAATTTTTCTTTTGAGACAATAGACTCAGTAGCAATTAGCCATACACCGCGAGTAATACTTCCTGAAACCCCCTCTTGATTCCAAACAACTGGAGACCAGCTCGCCAAGGGTCGTTTTTGGCTTGGATACTATAGGAACAGTAAGAAAAATTCCCACCCATTACTGGCTAGTAATGATGAATGAACGATTTCAGTCTATGATATGGACCGTTATGGCCAGCCATGAGTACTTACAGCGTTTGATCGCGCACACATGCTGTTGGAACCCCGCAGTACCACGTACTACACGTTGTGAAACGCCCCAGGGCTGTAGGAGGTTGCACCCCCGACACCACGCTCAACTCCCGGAAAAATAAAGAAACTCCGAAGCGGTCAGGTGGGACATGGCCGCTCCGTGGCCAATGGAGCACTTCGTCCCACCTCCTGATCTCGCCCGGAATTTCAATAAGTGCGGCTGCGCAGCGCTGCCCCAGACAAACATTTTTTGTGGCCCCAGGAATGTTTTATAGAGCCATGCATTCACCTTTGCACCGGCAAGTGTTTTCAGTTGACGAAGACGCCCACTTTGACGTTTTCATGTCTCTGATTGGGTTGAACTCACACAGTACTTGGATTGATCTTTTGAAGACAGCTGCTGAAAAACGAACCAATGTATCATATAAAGTTTTGTACGTCACCATCAGACGACAACTCTACAATAGTGGACTGTACGATTCTCAGCAATCTGTCATCAAAAAATCTCAACTCGAAAGAATTCACTACAAAAAATCCAAATGAAAGCCGTTAAAAGAATTTTTTTTAATTAATTTCAATCGATCCATTAAATGTGATGTTTACTCTATCTATCATCTCTTTCTATAAGGTCACAAGCAGGCGTCGAAAGAAACAGAAATACCTGCAAACTTTCGTTGCGCGCTTTCGGGGCTTTCTGAGCACCTTATGACAACCGGAGAAACCCCTTCTTCTCATTTGAAAGAAGCTCTTGAAGTCAAGTTGCTGAAAAAGGTTGATCTTTCGAAATCAAGCTAAGTAAAGTTGTCTTGCAGCTTATTGGCGAAGCTTCTCATTGATCTAACACAGCTCTGAAGTCAAATGACCATGATATTGTTCCTTTTAAAAGTTCTTTCCCAGCTTCATAAGTGAGCACAACAGTTTAACGACGCTTTGAGACCCTCAAAAATACAAAGAGAATAACACAATCCACGAGAGAAGTGTCGGGAGCCTCAGCGATAAATATAATAGAATCATGGACATTTCGCTATATTCCATATCTAAGCTACTGCAGCATTTCAGATGCATATTGAATCAATTGATCGAAAATCATTGAGGTTGATATACGGCATTGATAATCAATTCTTGGTACTGCTCTCGGTAACGAAATATTATGAGAAAAAGACTTCAGAGAAATACTGGAAATAATGCCTAATTTGATAGCATTGTACTACTGAATACTGTCCGTTGTTACCACCAAACATTTCATTCGTTAAAATTTGAATAATTATCTTGTAGCACAGTGCATTGTGGATATTATATACCAGTAGCTCATTAGCCGTGTGGCACAATAAATGGTGCTTGGCCCAAGGTGAGGAAGGCACAGGCCGACCAACAACCAACTTACCACCATCTTGCTGTTTCCTAGGATTTCTAAAGTCGCCATCGACTAAGGAGCACCTTTAACCTCTGTGCCACTCGCTTTTGAGCTGTAGCTCTTGTTGCGGAGATATCCTTTCTTTGCGCTGTTTGGTGCTTCTTCATTCTTTCTTTTGTGTGTTGATTTGTTGATTTGTTGTTATTTTTTAAGTGCAAAAAGGTTGTTGAGCTGATCTGGTGTGTCTTACGTACCGCTCTACCTTGAATATGATCTCTTTTCTACACGTATCGTTCCTGTCGGAAGGCCCTTCTGATGATCCCCTTTTTCAAACCTTCATTCAAGGACAGTCGCTCGCAAGGCGACGCCCGCTTTCCGCGGTGTTTTTTGTGGATATCCACCAGCTACCGAGTACGCTACAGTCTCTTGTGAAATACCACAGAAACCAGATAGCGAAGAACAAGTGGAAAATGAACCCAATAAGACCATTCGATTCCCTTCACGATGCCGTTCAACACCCCATTTCGATGATGTAGTGAAGGTGCTTCGCCCCCTGGCCATGACCATAATGGCACCGAACACTCATCTTACTGGCAATTATGTGGGGTCCATGTGTAAGCAGAACCATGAGAAGGCGCTTCTGAGTCAAGAGAAGTCAATAGGGTCTGCCTCAGAAGCGTACTTAGTATCAGGCCCTTCGAATTCTGGTTCTTATATGAATAAAAAGAAAGAAAAGAGAGAAAACAATGCTGATAAGGCTCACTCTTCGAAAAAATCTTGCTGAACGATCTTCTGCATTCACGAAGAGATCTTCGGAAGTGAACTGCTTTCATAGCGGCTCGTAACCCGATCTTTATGGGGACAGAAAATGATAACTCTCCAGCTGGATGAAAACGAAGCACCGGCTTGAAGAAACTGTAGAAGAAGGCAAAAAGATCAGCGACGACGGGTTTTTTTAGGGATTCTTTATTCCTTCAAAAGGCAAGTAAGCCTAGTCGCTGGTTATTGAGCCGACCAGAAGGCTTCAATCGGACGAGAGGCAAACCGCGTGAAAGACATCGGGTGCCCTGCGAGTTTCAGAGGAGTAGAAGCCGCCGCGAAACTGGCCTCAGTCATGTCGATCTCCTTACAGTTGCGAGAACTAGACCAAGATCTGTTATTCCACGGATATGGAGTCGATCATGACGACGCTGGGCTGGGGTTTGCTAATTTCTATCTCTCCATGAACGATATGAATGGGCATACGACACGGTCCCCATTCTAAGTTGTCGATGGAAGTGGTGTCTGCTGTTCGGATATCAAATCGTTCACAATTCCAATCTCATAGATGAAGGGTACTTTCTATTAATCTCGAAAGGAATTTGTGGATTGACGAATAAAGTTCTCTACTTTCCTACATACTCTCCTCGTCTTGAGGAGAACCTAGAAGATCCAGTTCGTACAAGGCTCTCAGTCGAGCAAATCAACGACACATCCATCCGGTTTTTCTTCTCGTCACAATGAACGTTATTGTTGAATCGCTTTGAGAAGGGATCGAAGGCGAAGTTCTCTGACGACACTATTGCAAAGAAGTTTGCATTCAAATTAAATGGCTATACTCACCCAACCTTTGAAGATAGGGCTGATATATTTCGCCACGCTGGAGTGCCATCGCCCCTGTGAAAGCAGGCACTTCAAGTTTAGCTCGACAAATGTACTGGATGCTAAACTACTAGGCGCCCTCTCCTGTCTTTGAGTACATCTCTCCGTAGGCTCCTGATTTCGTTTAATGATCATGTTCAAATCGATTTTGTGTTCATGAAGGTGATGGACAATAAACTATTAATTCATATGGTGGACATTTCGTCAGGGTTCATAGAAAAACTCTCATGCTATCACGGGAAGTGATGTTTTTGGTCATAGTCTCAGAACGAGACTGGATTAACCTAAAACGGCCCCTATCAGTGGTCTGCACATCCGGAATTATTCGAGAATTCCATCTTCCGACGACTACTAGGGGCTCACTTTATATCTTTCGAGCTTGGCACTACCAGTCTCCCTCCGTATTAGAATTGGCTTTATGGAAGCCAAGAATGATGTACTTCGATTGTTTGCACTTCGGCTTGGGCAGGACGTAAACTATTTCACAGTTGTTCGAAATACAGACCACAACGTCCACGAGGTGTCATCTCGCGTTACGTATATCATTGATATCATGTACGGAGGAAAGAATCTGAGAAACTTCGAAATTGTACGAAAATACATGCCTTCCATTCTTGGACTCCCGAAGCAACAAGTTCCTCAAGATTTCATCGAATAATACCAGAAACAAGTCGCTCAGCAGGTCATTTAAACGCTTTTAGTAAGTTTAAATACCCGTACTATAGCATAGTCGCATTTTAGCCGCATAGCTTCGGTATATCACTTCAAGAAGGGACAGAAACCAGTCATGTGGATATTTGCTAATGTTCGAGAAGCCAAAGAACCTTCCCTGTTGCTTTCATCAAACAAGGCTTACCAAGGGTCAAAGATCAATGCCGTCTATGAAGGAAATAGGCTGGTACCGTAGTCGTCGCTTTTGTTCAAAGTCAACCAAATGGGTTATCTGTACCGGCTGTTTTATTCAATTTTGGATGGAGGCAACTTGGATGGGAGCATCGATATGGAAGAAACTAATCAGAACAAGGAAAAAGGCCCTAACCCGTGTAATGTTGAGCCGAACGTCACACCAAGAGAGGTCTCCGTCGATAAGCGTAGAAGCTTGAAATTAATTCATAATGCAGAATCCTCACTTTTTTCCTTTCAACTTTCCGTGATCACTTCGCTCTCAAGATGCAATTCAAAGCAAGCTTAACATCCTAGCCAGGACATTTGACAGACCTTGCCTCCGCCCCGTCAGAAAGAATGCATCGGTGTGACTCTAGTCATGACTCCAAGCATAGAGATATCTCTAAGAAGTTTCGAACAGAATATTCTCCGTAAAGATAGACAGGTACTTGGCGACGAGCATGTGTCCAAATTTCGAATACAGTTCTTTCCAATATGGATCATTGACAAAGCTATAACAAGGGAATGGGGATTTTATCAAGGCTGTTTCAGGAATTTCCTAGGTCATCCCTACCTCATAACGCGAACCTTTTTACATCCCACCATTTTTTTCACGTGAAAAGCGATGGAAACAAGAGGAAAGTTCGCATAAAATGCAGACTTTTGTCATATGGAAACCGAGATTGTGACAAAGATTCAATCCGGAAAGACTCTTCCTCTGCACAGTTCCCCAGTATCCGAAAAGTTTTGTCAATAGCCTCATTCCTTCAGTTTTTCTTGGCAACAATCGACATTAAAGGTGCCTATCTTCTGAGTAGTAAACTGTTCGGGGATACTCACATGATCCCTGCGAAAATATGGGCACTGAAACGTATAGTTTATAGGATACTAGTTCCCACTTATGGTCTTGTCGAATAAAAAAAACTTTGAAATCTGACCATCAAGAAATAGAATTTCGAAAAGCGGTTTCAATCAATGCCAGGTTTAGCACAATTGTTCATAGTCTGTACGAAGAACAAAAGATTTGAACTGGTGCTCGCCAAAGTTGTGAATGAAATTCTTATTGCTGGCACGAAGAACTGCATCAGCTGGTTTCGAGTACAGTTATCCTCTTGCGTCGATGTTGGCAAATTGGAATTTGAACCAAAGCTGATTTTCAAAAGACTTCGCATCACCCTTTACCCCAACCGTTCGGTTTCAGTGAGTATGGAGGTTTATAAATGCACAATGCATCCTCTTAACATCACTCAAGCTCTCCAAAAATAGGCCAATGACATATAAAACCCTGACAAACTATCTTTCTTCCTCGGACGAACGGGAGCCATCATGTACGTTGGTCATGGAGTACTTTTTCAGGTAGCGTTTTCTGCAAGTTATCGGCAGCAGAGTGTAGGAGTACTCCGTCTTTCGCATTTAATCTTGGCAAACTCGGTGTTGAAATAGTTGAAACCCCTTCCCCTGGTCTAATCTACATCACGCTCATCCACCCGGCCTCGGTGAGTCCCCAAAATTCTCGGACCTATCTGACAAAAGTTTAGGGAGGACGTCTTACGTCTAGACAGGATACATATGCGGAATGTTCCTGCCTGTGATGGGTCAACCGGCTTTGTACCACGCGCTTGACTGTTCCAGGTCTATACACGCACGCGCGTCTTTCAGTCCCATATGCGCCGAGATTCTGGCTGCTGCATTATCCACTGACCGAGGTGCTCTTTTGGATTCGTGTATCAAAAAAACTGCACGGTTCTAAATCTAACATTTCTTTTGTTCTACCAGTGGAATCAAATGGACTCTACTACACCATCAAAACATTACACGAAGGTAGAGACTACAGGCTGCATCTTACGGTGGCGGGACTTAGAGATTCATTTGAAGCCGGTGAAATATTAGTACCAAAATGCATATGTGGAACTAAAAACTAGGCTTATGCCTTGAATGAGCACAACTTGGTCATATACAGAAAGCTTACCAAAGAACTAGAAACGAGTTGTTTATCACAAGATGTTTTCAATAACGCCAAAAGGGTACCTGAATTCATACAATGAGTCTACTTTGCGCTACGCATGCGTTTCTTACGCATTTTAGCCGTTCCATTCTTTTTTTCTGCCTCTCGCGATCTTCACCTATTTCACCAATCTCATTAAAAATATGCTTTGGAACTATGGTATATTTCCAACGCAGCACATCAAGAATTCATCATGTAAATGCAATGAGAACTGTCCCACGGCATTAAGTGTCTGTCAGAAATCAGCTTCAACGCAAATTAAATGATCGATGTTTGAAGCCCGCAGTTTTAGTTTACATATCCCTGACTTTTGCGTAAGAAATCAACCTGACCCCGAGTGGTGTTTATCCATATCGAAGCGGACTCGCTCCAGAACGCCGCGCATGGACTCCTCGTTAACTCATCAAACCGCCCTCACTAAGGAGATCATGTGCAGTAGCTGTGGGCGTAGAACATTTCTTTCAGCCCAGTGTACATTGATTACGCGCGAAAGACCATTTGCAAGTGAAGCTTGGAGGCACATATTGGTAGTCAAACACACAAACATGCGCTTCTCGTTCAAATTATAACATGAAAAGTGCAAGTTATGAGAGCGAGAGCCAAAACTGCGAGCCTGAACTGGAACCAGGAGATATCGGATGCACAATTTGTCTAGGGAACTTAGCACTTTCAAATTCGGTTTGACTTTCATGCACTTTGAACCGGTTTGTGTTTCATGTTCCAAGTATTATTTTACGCCTACGGACCAAATATTGTGTTCATAAGTGCGTTCGCTAATCCTTAGCTGGCATGAGAGTTAAACTGGGTCAGGTGCAAGGCTTAATTCGCTTCGTCGTGGTTTTGTGTGTACGGCCAAGGCCCGCTATAGCGACGCACCTGCCCTCTTCTCCGTAACCTCGTATCCGTACTGATGACCATCACAACATCAATAAAACCCTACTTGGAATTATTTGAATCTTCGTACAGACATACCTAATAGCTGTAACATGGTATAACAAACTTTTGGGAGGTTCATCGCACCATTTAAGAACGGCCTACTGCCAAGGCTCACAAGCTATGGTGCGCTATTTTTTATACCAAACACATCAAAATATTCAAGCCATATCGTTCGCGTTTATCGATGTCCGCTTGACTATTTTGTAGAACCTCTTCCATGTTCAGTTTTTCTGCGAGACTCTTCACAGGTTGATGATCGCGGTTTGTTTTATAACTGGGCTTCAAGCGATTATTCACGAGGTTTTGAAGATGAAAACATTTTGATTGATCGGTGTAGGTCGCAACATCATGGCGCAGATGGTTTGAAACGTTTAACTGATGCGGGTGCTTCCTCATTGCGTGCCTACAGTGACAGCAATCGCTTGGCACCACAATGACTTTCCCGAAGATTGCGTCACTAGACCCCTTCAAGAGCTTGCACTGCAGTGAAAGTACTCTACCCTGTGAAGACATCCGGGTCACACCTCGCAACTGCTATCATCGTAGAGTACGTGCATGATCCACCGCTACGACGCGACGAGCTTTGCACTGCTCTTTCATTTTGGCTTCACTTCTATTTTTTCTTTTCCCTCGAAAGCATGTGACCTTTCGCTTTGGATCACTCAACGACCTTTGGATCGAAGGAAAAAGATGTGGTTGGGTCCGGCGTCATGTTTGAAACGCGTGTGCGCTTCTTCCTCAAAGTCTTCAACGATATTTAGATCGAGGGTCTCTTCATCGTTGAATAGGGACGCGCAAGTGGACCGAAATGAAACATCAAAACAGTAGGCCGCGCATTTCGCGGGATATCTGCTGCGATGAATGCGAAAAGGAGTCTCTGTGTGAAGATGCTTTGCTGCGATGGCGTTGATTTTTTAACATCAACTATCGACAGCCAACTCCATGTTCTCAGAAAGCTATTATTAGCAGCTAGTTTTGTCTGCGGCAAGATATCCGGGAAAAAATCTTCGAATAATGACGGATGACGGATGCAGGCGCAAGTTTTGTCAATTTTCTAGAGAACCAGCTAGACTGGTCTTTCGATTTTAGAACAACATCCTGTAAATTATGAATGGGAAACGAAGGCGCAAGACGCTGCTACTTTATTATAGATGTTTGGATGACAGACGCTAGATTTGAATAACGGGGGGTTGTTCGAACCCCCCCACATCAACTGATATCACAAAGATACCTCCTACAACAACGATCACCCGAGAGAAGGTGGCGTTTCCTTTTGCGAAAATGGCAACTCGTAGGAGTCTTCCAGTATGCTCCCTTCTCTCTTCTTCAACCTCTCTCTCCCACATCCCTTTTTTCTATCTTATCATCAATCCTGTGCTCACCAACTTCAAACCACTCCCCACGTTTTGTAGTACCCTCCACAAACCCTTCTATCTCCTTCTCTTCTTCCTCGTCAACCTTCCCTTATTCTCGTTCAACATTCATCCTCACAACCCTCACAATCATCGACCCCCACCCTCGCACTCACACTCTGAGTTCTCGTAGTGCTAGTTTCAGGCGCTAGGAGCGCAGGGGGCATAAAAAATCGTCAAAAAATCTCCGAAAAATGACGGATATGCAATGAGCATGCAATAAACGCACATTTTTCGGAGAACATTCCTTCGAGCACTCACGCGAATACCAGCAGTCGTAAATGTATAATGGAAGTGAAACAAGTTGCTACTTGGCTCCTTCTTGAATGGAAGAGAAAAAATAGTGTACTTCCCTTTACCAACCACCAGTACACTCCTCAATCACCTCACCATCTCCTTCAGAAGAACTCCCCGCCTGGTAGAGGCTGTGTTTCCGTCTCCGAAAAACTTCCGCGCATAGAAATCCTGCGGAAAGATATCACCTTCCTGTTTTCCAGTTTCACCCCCACAACGCGCCTCCTTCTCCTCCAGATCATCCCACCTCTTCATGTCCTGCTCCGCTAGAATCCTCTCCGCCTTACTCACAGCAGCCCCCAAAGTCTGGAACCCACCAACCTTCCCCTTCTTCTCGTTCCAGTTCCTGTCGCCCAACTTCACCCTCTTTCTCTCCACCTCCATATCGCTCGACACGATCGGCCTTTTCTCCCCAACTCTCCCTTTCCCCTTCTCCACCTCCTCCGTTCCTTGCACCTTCTCCACATCCTCCTCACTCTCGGGAAACACTCTAAGCCCTTTACCGCTTATTTACGAACTCACATCCAAATTCAAACGATACATTCCAGCCATCGGGAACCACCCCAGACCATTGACCTCTCACCTCTTTAGCTACGAATAACTTTAAGTATAGTACAATAAAAATAAATAACACAGGTCTAGCTGTCAAAACACTATTCTTTAGTCTACCCAGCTCACTTATTTCTCAGTTTCTGCCCTCCACGAAACCCGATGTACCTTATGCAACAAGTGAGAGTGATAGAAGACATTAAATCGAACGAGTTTGACGCATTTCTGAGCTTCAGGTCTGAAAGAAATGTAGAGAACTTCCTAGGAGAACAAAGCAAAGATAATGCACTCTAGGTAAATCATTTGGACCAATTCATTGTTTACTAAGTCTCTCATCACTTTCTACTAATGGAAAGTATTTTTTTTTCGCTAATTATCCTCTTTCGTGTCTTCATTTACCTTTTCACCCTCCTCTATAATATAAATTGCATCATCCTCGTTATCATTACCATCAGCATTAGGGTCATTATCCCCGTCGCTTCAGCTCTTGGAGTACTTTTCCTCCTCTAAACATTCTACTGGCACTGTATCATCACCAAATCCCTCTTCCTCGCTGCCCACTCCTGGCAACTGTATTGTCCCCGTTCGTTCCCTTTTTGTCCTTTTGTCTCAACTCTTCATGTTACACAAACATCGGTCTGAAATTCGACTGCAGATGAACCGCATCTGCCAGGATGTAGTTCTCTGGTACCATGTACATGTGGTACTGGAACAGCACATTCTGCCTCATTAACGCATCTCCGCCCCCTGCCCCTGCAAGGGCCCCGTCCCCTCTCTCAATGATGATATATAACGGCTTTATGATGAACTTCCTCTTCGCAAATCCTCCCAAAGCCGCTTCCAGCTCCATATTTGTTGCTACGAAGTGCCTGTGGGACCTCTCGCACACCCACAGTGGGAATGTATACTTCCCAGGAGCTATCATGAAGCATCCAGGATTCTTCCCTCTCAGCTCGTCCGCGATTGTCAGCCTCTGGAAGTCGGTATGCAGCTTCTGCCTAAGACAGCCTCGCCTAGTACGCAGGACCCTACCTCCCGTCTTCGGTGCATATATCTTATGCTCCGCCACCCTATTGTCTTCCAACCGCGAGCACACACATATCTGAACCATGCGCGCATCTAACATAGCTCACCTCTTCACCATCCAGTGAGTCTCTGCCGCTCCCTCCATCTCGTCCACAAATCCCCTACGCGTCAGTGGACCCTGTGAGTCGGCCCGCTTCAACAGCTGCCTCCCCCGCATTGAAAATAGGGTAACAATAATGAAGGTTCTGTGCTTCTCGAAGATACTCTTGGCGATTGAAGTACGCTTCGAAGAACCCAAACAACTTTTTACTCAAATCACCATCCATCAATTCGCTCACCGATTTGACCTGGTTTTTAGATCCCGTCATCCACTCCAACCCCTACCAAAACACACAGAATCCACGCTCCTTCAGTTCGCAAGTTTTCTTCGCGAAGTACACGATTGCGTAGTAGTCCTCGCTTATGGCCCGCTCCCAGAGTCTGGTACAGTCATCTTCCTTCAGTACCACGGAAACCTCTCTAGACGCTTTCCTCTCCTGTTTCCATACGTTGTACAGCTTCTGGAACGAACCATGCCATAAAACTGCATGATGAACACCTCTTACATCGTTCGGGCGAAGCACGTCGACACGATTGTCCTTCCGAAGGTGAATCCTGTCAATCCAGACGTACATGCCGTTATTGAACTTCTCTTTTGGTGGCGGCCACCTGCTGGGCAACATGTTCGTGTACTTCAACCAATCCGAGTCACCCACTTCACTATATTCCTCGGCCTTCACCAAGCCTTCTGGGATAATTTGAGAAACTTCATCATCGAACTTCTTCTTGTTCGGAACTTTCGGATCGTCATCGTCATTCTCTTTGTGGCCACTTACGAGAAGTAACTCATTCTGTCTAAGGAAGTCACGAAACGCACGTCCTCGCTTTTGCCGCCGGATGTTGATGAAAGAGTCAGGAACGTCGCTCGTCCTCTTTCTTTCCGACAAATGTTCCTCCCCCGCTTCTTCAGCGTCCTCTGCTTCGCTTGCTCTGGTCACTTTCCTTTTCCGTTCCCAAATGTGGTTTCTTTAGAGGAGAATTCTTCCGCTCCACCTTGTTTCGTGTTTTTTGAGCCTTCTCCTTACTCAACATCGATGCCAAGCTTTCAAAAATCTTTAGGAAACCGTTTTGCCCTCGTAGGGTCGGAAGAGCTACGGGGATAGATGATTCAGTGGAAAAATTAGGGGCAGGAGCAGGAGGTTGAAAGTCCACATCAATCGTTGTTCCCAGATTCTTCTTCAGATGCGTCGGCCTCTTCGATATCTCCCCTCCCCAAATTGCAGGCATGGCTGCCCCTTCCATTCGCGCGGTATGTATGGTGACATATAAGCAGACGGTAATCGTTAGGGTTCCTATCACCAGTTGGCTCTTGAACACGTTCCGAGGCCCTATGTTCTTTATCTTCGCTACATGTTCTCAAAACTCATAGGCCTGCTTGTAACATCTAAAGAAATGAAATCTCATGTCCTGAATCCTGCCAATTGGAGTCCCTCTCGATGCCCCGTCGCACGTCATAGTGCTCCTGCAGGGTTTACAGCGCGAGCGCCATAGTGCCCCCCCTCAGTTTGGAGAACTTGGCACTCTAAACGTGCGTAATACACAGCTTGGGGTACTTAAAGCACATTTCGTTCATCCTGGTCATAAAGTCCTTGTCCAGGTACATTCTCAAACTGGGGTCCGCAAAGGGCTATATATTCTTCGCGTCTGTTGACCCTATGATCTTGCGCTTAAACACCGCACAGCGGAGCATTGTGCGTTTCCTTTTCTTCAAGTCCACGTTCTGAAGAGTTCTCATAAACGACTGAATGGAATAGAGTTTGTCTCGAAATGAAATAACCCATGCCGCAGCAACCGTATCGTTGAAGGCATTTCCAATCGAAATCACGTCACCCATGGTCATCGGCTGCCCATCTTTCCTTCTTCACAACTAGATAGTTAGCTGGTGCAGGATTTCCCGGACTGGGCATTCCCTTCCATGCGCTCGAGGTACAGAATCAAGCGATGTAGGTCGTCCACCAAACTACACTCCACAACTATTGGAATCCCCTCGAACCATTTGTACCCTGCCTTCATCGAACCCAGCATCGTGACATCCACGTTTCCAACAGACCCCAATTTTCTGTAGAGCTCAAGTTGCGCCTTCACATCTTTCTTGTGGTCCTCGCTGAACTTTGGCACAGCGTTCTCAGGAATCTTGATCAGGCGAATGTCCACGACATATGTTCCGTATGTGTATTCTTTCATGATAAAATCCTAGTGCAGTATACTTTCGTTGATATCACCAGGAGGCAGCTCATCCCCTTTATCGAAGAAGTGAACCTCAGCCTCTGTAGCCAGTACCCGCGCTCCAACGAACTTCACCTCTCCATCTTCACTGACCTGTTCCCCCTCAACAGGCCGCTGTCTCGGAGAAGAAATGAAGCCGACTCTATCCGCCTCAGAGGTTGTTTCTTGGGCTTTTGTTTTTCTTCAGGATGTCGACCGTCATATGTGTATCATCCCCTGCATATTTGTATCGGATTTGGAGCGGATTGTGCTGGAAAGGAAGTTGTACGAGCTCAGCGAAAACGAAAATGGCCTGTCCTCGATACGTTCAAGCGAAAGGGCGCCAACTCTTCCGTTCGTTTTGATTCATTCTCGGGGGGTGTCGTGGAGACAGTAAAGGAAGCCTGCGCCCAGGATAATATAAAAACGGCGGAAGTTGTATGTTTGGATGAATAAAATGAAGAGGAAGTACGAAGTTTATATTCCGGTTCGGGAGCCAAGGGTGAGACGAAGAGCCTGCAGGCAATTCGGAAGCAGCTGGGCGGGAACTCTATTGGCTCCGGAGAGTCCAACGGAGCCGATAGTGGTGAAGTACCTGGGACGCCCACTGCTGCGTTTTTTGCCGAGATACAACCAGCAGCAGCGGTGGACCTTTCTTTGATTATACTCCCTACTCATGGGATGCTGGACCGTGTGACTAAAGAGCTCTAAATGTTCTGGACTCTGTGATGGAGAAGAACTTCACGTTCCACTGCGTGGACGCCGAAGACCTGGTGAACTCTCATGAAAGTCTGCCGGGAGGAAAGTTGTCATCGAAGAAGAGAGCTCAACTAGTTCTATCGGACCCTCCTCATGGAATTCGGGATGCTCAATATGACAAAATCTCGGAGCAGGAAATGGTGTTTATGGGGAAGGACTGCTCGGAAACCCTGCCTCTTGGTAGGTACCTGGTCATATTCTGTTCCGGGTTTCAGTTCCCATCATGGTACTATATTGTGAATGAGTGCGAATAAGTGGACGGAGACGGGAGGATGGGCTCAGAGGGGCTCGGGGTGTTTAATGCACGGAAATTTTCGGAAGGGGTGGCTCTTGCACATATTAATGGAACTATCGTCTATCATGACATTAGTATACGTATCCAAAATCACATTTCGTATGAAGAGGGTCTCTTGAGAGCTACGATTTCGCGTTTCTCCACGTTCTTCATGGAATTGGTAGCCAGTGGTGTGGATTTCCAGCAACTGCCGACCTATGATGGAGCGAAGAAGGCAGCAAGGGTATGGATTGTTCCTGTACCGTTTTTTATGGGAGGGTACATTAAAAACCCACGTTATCTGGATGTTGACGAGGAAAAAGACTAATCTGAAGATGAATCCAGCAACCCGAGGACAGCGAATGTAGAGATTCTTACGGTGATGACTACGTTGTCGCAGCAGAAGATTGTGAGCTACACTCTACTAACTGTGAGAGCAACATGCAATATAATGGCAGGATAAAAGCTGTTCCTATGTTACGGGAAGGTTTATGTTTTCAGAAACGGGTTTCGAAGTCTTCCTTCCAGTAGTAACAGCGCAGAACAATGAAGATTAAATGTTTAATACCTACCATACGTGGTTGTAAAGCTTCCATTATTCCTTGAACCGGTGAACAACGGCTTCGAAGTGCAGATCATCCGAGAAAGGCAACGTCTACGATACATGTCAACGTATAATCTTAGATTCCGTGAGATGTGAAAAAAAAGGAAAAGAAAAAGATACGAAACACTGTTTCCGATTCTTACAATGTAGGCTAAGTTTCTGTTCAGTTCATGGTTGCTGGCGGGATTTTCCAAAATTGTTTTTTTCGAAAACAGATGTCTGGAGGTCATATTCTTTTTACCACGTCCTTCCACCGAGTCACTTTTCCCACATGTCCTCTAAGTACTCTAAGTCGGGTTGGGTTTTGCAGAATGGGAGAAAAGCGTGAGAAAGGAAAGGGCGGAAGAAATGTTGGGGAGATGTAAGGCGTGACCATGGGAAGGGGAAGTGGTATGCGCAAGGGTGAGGACCGGGATGGAAATGGGAGGAGAGGCCCGCCGAGTTCCGGGTTATGAGCAATGGGGAAGTGGCGTGGAAGTGCTATGGTGGAAACAGTGAAGGAAGAGGAGCAGGAAGGGCATTCGTCGTCTGCGACGGAAGGTACGGTGAGCCAGGTGGTGAGGAGCAACGAAAGAAAGCCGGGATGCCCGGTAACTCGTAATGTGGCCCTTCACGACATTCCAATCTTAGCTAGTGAGGAAGAGGATGGGACCCAGAGAGAAGCGAAGAGTCCACGGTTCGGTGGTTCCCATGGTGCTAACTTCCATGAAAAAGGAGTCCGCAATGAGTCAGAGGGGGATGGCTCAAGATTGAATGAAATCCGCGGAGGCACTGCTCTCTCAAAGAAATATGTATTGGACGAAGCAACGGACGAAATACTTCCAGGTGGCAGTGAGAGTGGGGAACGGAAGAAGAGCCAGGTTAGTTGTCCAAGGGCCGTACCAATCATGAGCGAGGAGGTACATCTAGGGACTGAGCCTAAGGGAAAAGGAGTCGCTATTGGAAGGAAGGCAGTGCAAATTCGCAGAGTTCCGGCACGCAGATCAATGCACCGGTATTCTTATCGACAGACTCCGGATCATGCAGAAAGAAGTGTCAAACACGGAGACGCTGAGGGGTCAAACGACCGAGTGGGCGCGGGGAGACCTCCGAGAAACCAGAGTTTGAAGGAGTGGAGGACGGTGGGGGATGGTGAAAAAGGAGAGAGACTCTGGGAAAGTGGTGAATATGAGGAGAAAGAGGATGAGGATACAATTCGTCCGGGTAAGGAAGGCGAACAAAAGAAGATGGAGTATGGAGAAACGAATTTTATGGGGCGGAATCAGCTGTTGGCCAAGCTTGGAGACATGAAGGGGGAAGTGAAAAGGGCAAAGAATGACAACACAAGTTTTCAACTAAGGTTGTCACTCGCACACAGGGAGATGAAGAGGTTGGAGGTCGAAGTTAGGAAAAAGGAAATGCTGCTGACGTCATTGCAAGGGAGACTCCGTGGTCGACCAGGACAAGTTGGTGGCGAAGAAGAGAAGGGGGGTCGGAAACGGTATGGAATTGAAGTGGAAATGCGATTTATTGGAGTAGCTTCGGGAGTGTAACAGAACATATTGCGTTATGCGAAGCACGAGACGAGAAAATTGTTCTTCGGAAGGAGGGAACCGGGGCGAAACTGGTCGAAACGGGCAGAACAAGTGAGGACGGGAAGAAATCAGATTATTCAGATTATAAATGAAAAGGATATGGTGCCTTTGGATCGTACGCAGCTGGAAATTGGAAGAAAGTCGTGAAGACCGAAGGCCTACACTCTGTATTTTCATAGGGGGAGTGATGAAATGTTGTTGCATGTGGGGCGAATGGAGTTGGAGAATCCGAAATGGAGAACGTTTGCGGGGATGAGGATGAAAACGCATTGTGAAGAGGAGTTGAGGAGGGATACTTATTTAAGGAGGCGGACGAAACATGCTCTCAGTGATGCTATGAGGGTGTGGAAAAGAAATGCGAGGGATAGGTTTTTTTTGGGTCTGGGGTATACTCTACTTGCTAGGAAACAGCCTAACGAGGATGATGAAGAACTGAATGTGTTGAATGAAACGCAAAAGATGGAGGCTCGGGAGAAGTTGTTGCCGAAAGATCCGAATGGGGAGCCGGTCATATCTGCGTAGAGGTTGGACAAAATGAAGAACCTATGTTTTTAAGGGTATGATGTGACCTCGACAAGGTATGAGGATGAATCTGATGATTTGTACTTCAAGAACGGATTGAGTGTGGAGGTGTTGAGAGAGTTTATAGGGTACGATGTTGAGCAACCGTGGAGGAAAGGGAAGACACAGTATGTAGATGGAAATGTGATGCATCTGGCCTGATTGGATGGGTGGATTGAATCTGTGGTAGAGGCGTTGGATGAGGATGTTGGTAGAGAAGAGAAGCGACAGATTCTGTTTTCGAAACTGTATGCGAAGCATCTGCCAGTTGCTGTGGAGGAAATCTTAAGCACAGCCAGAAGGAAGGTGGAAGAGAAGTATGGGGAGGAGCTTGTGAATCATCATGTGAAGGATAAAGACCCGACTGAAGTGCTGAGAAATGAGGAAGGTGTAGGGACCGTTGCGTGTTGGATGCCGTCAAACCGTAGTATCCGCTCTGCGGAGAGAGCAGACACCTGCGACAGTGTTCGGGACTGCCGAATGGGTGCTGGCGGTGAAGGGGAAGGTGTGGTAGAGCACAACAATAGCGAGCTAGAATGGGGGTTGTAAGGCCCCACTCGCTAATGAGGGTGGTTGGTGCTATTGAACGGACAACTACTTGTTCTAGCTTGTCCGGATCTCCGGTTAACGAATCCTGAACAAGGAGCAAGTGAGTTGTGAACCCGTTTGTTGTCACCTTTACTTTAGAGTCGGCGCTCTCTTTTGTGCCTTAAGTACAGTTCACAGGGGTGAGCGCCGCACGTAATAATATCTAGATATAAACTCGGTAAGCCGATTAACCCCTCTACAGTACGGGATAATGCTTGCCACGTGGCTACTTACTACAGTATATGCGCCGTTGCCAATCCAGTATTTCCCTACGAAGGGTCGAAGCGGAGGCGCCGTGGCAGACCGATGTCCCACGTGTAACCTACCACCTCACGGACCATCTGTAGGGTGTCGCTTCATAACTTCATCTTAGCCGTTGCACTCACTTATGAGTATCATTTTACTTAGCCACAAAAAATCTCCATCGGCATTCCGACAGTGCAGAATACTACACAAACCAACTGGTTTATATGGCTGTTCGGTACGAGGTGTTTCTGGAGAAGATGACGACTTATCTTCGGACGTTGTATGCCTGAAAAACGCGAGTCTAGGGAGCTGCTAGCAGGTGAGAAAGAAATGTGGGAGGCGATAGAGGAAGGGGAGAAGAGGAAGGCGGAGGGGGTGGAAGGCGGAGGTGAACAAGATATTGTTGATGAGTGATAACTTTAGTATCAGAAGATGGCTGTTATTTGCTTAAAGTTTATTCTTTTGTAGAAAAACAAGCTCTCGCTCGTGGGTGGTGGTAGAATCTGTTGATATAGAAGCGATGTTGATACCAGGGGAGGGGCGGGAAGAAAGGGCGTGCTTGGCAGTTCTGGCTAACCAGATGTATGGAACTGAGGATGGCGAAAAAGGGAACGAGACTGAACCAGGGTGTGACAGAGGAGCCCGAGCATGAGAATCTGCCTCCAGCGGAGAGGAAGGTGTGGTCCTGTTCATCGTCTGTTGCCCAAAAGAGGGTGATGTACGTCAGGGTTTTATCCACGTGGTCGACGGGAGTTTTTAGTTCGAAGAAGCGGACGAAAACGTATTCGCGTTCGTCAGGATCTTCATCTTTTTTGAAAAGACGGAGAAGGGCGACGAGCTTGTAGACCCAAACAGTGCGGAAGTTGCAGTTAGGTGGTGGAGTACCGGAAACGGGATTGTTGGAGAACTTTGGAAGTTGAGAAGGACCAAAGGCGGAGGTGGTAAATATGCGCTGTATGACGGGAACTGGTGGTTCTCTGAAGCCGAAGCAGTTGAATGTTCGGTCGATTTTTTTGAAAGGAGAGGCTGAAACTGCTGTGGATAGAGGCAGAGTTAACGAAGGAGAAGGTTAGGGAGGAAAGAGACAGGGCAGGGTCAAAAAGTCCGAGAGCTTCGAGGCACAGGTCGTGAAAGGATGAAATGGCGTCGAGTGGGATTGGGGTGATGAAAGAGAGGGTGGAAGAGGTGAAGATGTTTGAGAGAAAGACATTGGAGCAGATTTAGTTTGCACTGAGGTACTTCTTTACGGTGATGATGTCGCGGAAGAGGACGGTGGTACCGTCGCGGACCACAGAAAGCCTTTGAGCACGACGGAAGGAAGAGTTTGACGAGGAAGAAAGGTAGTAGTGAATAGCGGTTGAGTTTCGGAAGCCTTGGGTGAGTTGTGCGTCGACTGTTTCTCTGTGAGCGGTTGAAGATCTTCGGGATGTGCGTCGATAGTGGTTTTTGAAGAGCAGATGTGCGTGTTCGTAAATGCCGGCGTCAGTGAATTGAAGAACTCCGTATAGTTCGATGTCAGCAATGATGTGGTCAAGAAGGTATAAATTGTTGTTTCCGAAGTGAGAAACTGGAAAACGAGCGAGGACAGAGACGTAGAGAGACTTGAAGCGCTTACTGAGTTCTTGGAGGACCCAAAGTCGTTGGCCTATCCATTATGAGGTAATGTTGTGGTGGAGTGCGGTGGAGAAGAGGTCTGCGTATGCCATGAAGATGGAGGTGATGGGAGCTGTGTCAACCTCCATTTTGGTCTTTCGACTTAGAATCCTCTAGGAGTAATTGAACGGACCACTAGAACGAAGAATTATCCGGGTTCTAACGTTTGGTTTAACTCCCCAACGGACCAGAAGTACAGAAGCAACCGCCATTATGGACGCAGGAAACACACCAAACCGACCGGACCATAGGACTCCTGCGGCAGGAATAGATATCACTGCAAAGCCGACGATTTTGCCTGAACCTCGGTTTGATAATGTTGGTGACCGTAGAAGTACGAAAAGCCAGCTGCAAGGAGTACTGACTCCCCTGGACAACTTTGAAAGGATTCGCCGATAACGCACGGTCGGAACGCGTTTACGGGAGCACCTTACCAGGGCCACCTCTAGGCCAGGAACACCACAAGGAGAACCCCGTAGGACCGAAAGAATGAGAGAGAATATTCCCACACGGCTTGCCGACATTCTCTGGCCCCGTCTCCGTGAGCTCTGCTCAGCCCACGTGGACTCCATTGGGGACATGCGACTCGCTACGGCGATCGCTGACCATACGGATTAACTCACTACGCTACTCGTTCCCAAGGTCATGGAGTCTGAGCTATTCTTAGACTCCCTCATTCAGGCCGTTCAAGGAACATTCACCACACAGTCAGGCAACGCAGTCCCTAGGACCACTCCACAATTCAACTATTTGACTTCCATATGGCAACCCCCTACAGAACCCCCAGTAGTAGCAGTATTACCCCCCCATCGCCGGGAACACCATCAGGAAAATCCAATGGAAGGTCAATCTAGGAGCAGAAGAGAGGCTCCGCGTCTAGAAGAGAGACAGATTGCCCAACCCAAAGGACAATATGAGGTACAGCGACCTCAGGGCTCCATCAGATCTGATAGAGAGATCGATCCTTAAGGTCCCTATTCTACTGGAAAGAAAACAAGTAACCGTAGGAGAAAAAAGAACAGAAGAAGAAACAGAAAAGACCATTCGGATACGAGTGATTCCGAATCGGCCTCGACCGAATCGATGGACTCGGAAGTGAATGAGGCTGCCGTTCGAGGCTTCAGACCATTGACAACCACAAACGAACTTTTCCTTAAGATTCTAGACTACAGGAATTATCGGCTGGCCGAGACGTTCCCGAAATATTCTGGTTCTATGGCTCGAAGATTCGCCAAATAGGCCAAACGGATGCAATTAACCATTACGGACTAGTTGGCCGGTTCCGATCCCATCACTGTCCTAAGGTTTCTCAATTCGTTCCCTACGGCCAGTGATCAGGACGGTGTCCACGAGAGCACCGCTCTGTATTTTTTCCAATTCTTCTTTACAAGACAGGCGCGTGACCGAGTGGTTTTGAAGAAATCTAGCACAACTGACCTCGTGGATGCTCAAGACCGTGAGCTCCTCAGGTGATGCACTCAGGTTGTTCATTACCTCTTGGAAACTTACGCCACGGATGACGTTATAATGGATGCCCACAAAGAAGTGATCTCTTTTAGGCAGAGCTCCAACATTACCGAATCGGCTTTCGCCGACGACTGATGGAAGAAGGCTTACCGTTGTGGAAACGTGTGCTTCGAAGGACGGCTTAAAAGTCACTTCATCACGGGATTACTCCCTGCCATTCGGACACATGTCCGCAACTACCACACGGAAAACCCACAATACTCCTTCTGAAGGCTCGTTACTTATGCCGAAGGTTATGGCAAAACCTACAGGTCTTTCGGGCGGAATGCTGTAATATCCAGAGGACATACACCCCATTGCGTAAATCAAATCAAGCCCATTTCGTTAGCTTCATGGAATCGAACATGAATTCAGCACTCCAGTATGCTGACTCAGGAGATGTCCTCGCAGTAAATTTCAGTGCTCCTCTGTCTGGGCCCCCACCATACACTTCACAGGGAACTACAGCGACCACTGTACTACGAACGCCCAAGTATTCTCCCTTTCTCCCCAGCAAGGACGCTTTTGTTTGCTCCCCAAAGGCTTCCTTCCTCTGCCTTTCCATGGCCTAATCTTGTGACTGCACGAAGTATCTACCTGAGAACAAACGTAAAAACCTCCTAGTTCTCAGGGAAGAGATATACCCGGTGCGGATATCCGAAGGAATGTTTAACAGGGCACAGCAACGAACCACAGGGACCCCTGGAAGCTCACGCTATGCCACGCTTCCGGATACTCCGATCTAAGCCCCACAGATCCACGCCATTGAAGGTCCTACGGATGAGCCCGAAGAGGAATCTTATCATCAAGAAGAAACGGAAACCGCATCGAGAAACTCTGAGAGGGTCGAAGCGAGGCAAATCATCCCTCTTTAAGCCCCTCATTCCACGAATTGGACGGTCATGAGCCAAGGAGCTCTTCACTTCCCAATACTAACCACCCAGAAAGGACCACTGAGGTTGAACCAGAATTGGAACACTGTAACGACCCTGTCTGTATCCTCAGGAAAGAGAATTACAAAGTTCGAGTAACAGTGGGACTTCGTTCCAACAACTGTCGTGTGACCACAGCCGTATTGGACACAGGCGCTGGTCGCAACTTGGTTTATCCTAAGCTCCTCCTACTGTGTTGGCGAGATTCTGTTCAGGCAAGGCAGACCCCCAGGATTACCGATGCATCACGTAGACCAATGGACATTAAAGGGATAGTACCACTTTACCTCCAGATAGAACAATTCAAAGTCCGCATGTGGTTCCTTGTATGTCCTAGCTTGGGCGCTGAGGCAATCCTAAAAATTTCCTTTATCGATCAATACATTAAGGCCATATATCCAGGCCTTAGAAAAGTCGCATTCTACGGCGCACCTTCCATCTCCATACCTGGTTCCGCCCCAGGGCCAGAAGCTGATCGCAAACGAGCGGTTGTCTCCTAAAACACGAACTCCAATAAGGTTCACTTGTCAAAGGACATAACGATACCCCCGATGACCCAAATCACTGTATCTGTCTATTACTTGTCCTCAGGTCTCGTAACGATTCAGAACCACCCTAAAATGGTTCTGAAGACCTTACCTTACTGTCGAATAGAGTAATGGACATCCGCACCAACTGGCCCTTCTTAGTCACGATCAGAAACTTCAGAGATAAACCCGTACGGTTGACTAAAAGTACAGTGATTGGCATCACTCTACCTGCTCCCGTAGCCATCATGGAGGCCCAAATGGATAACCTTTAAACGCGAACTCCCGACGAAAATGTCAACAGTTGGGAGGAGACTGTCTCTATCGGCGCAGAATTGGAATTCTATAGGCCCCAGGTACTTGATCTCCTCAGGGAATACCAGGCCATGTGGTCAGGTAGATTGGGCAAAATAAGAGCCACTACACACCGCATCGACCTTCAGGATGATGCTATACCACAGTTCCAGCACCCATACCGTACAGGCCTTAAGGGTAGGAAAATTGTCGCCGACCAGATGGACAATATGTGCAAAGTTCAAGTCCTAGAGCCGGCGCTTCCGAACCAATCCGAACGGGCGAGTTCTCTTGTCCTCGTGGCGAAGAAAGATGGCTCCGTCAGGTTTTGTGTCGGCTACAAGAAGCTGAACGCAGTAACCAAGAGGGACTCATACCCAATACCCCGCACTGATGAATGTCTGGATTTTTTAGGCGAGGCTGTTGTACTTACCACACTGGATGCTAACTCTGGATATTGGAAAATCCCTTTGCCCGAAAATGCGAGAGCGCTGAAAACCTTTACCACCCATGAAGGTTTGTTCAGATTTACTCGTATGTCCTTTGGTTTGAAGAATGCACCAGAAAACTTCCCGACGGGTAATAAACATCGTACTGTCCATAGTCAAATGGAAAGTCGCCCTGGTCTATTTGGATGACGTTACAATCTTCTCACGGACCGTAAAAGAAAACCTTCGCCACCTGAGAAGGTGCTAACAATCCTACTGGACGCTGGAGTAACACTGAAACTCTGCAAATGCACCTTCTTCCAGGCCTCAGTGGACTATCCCTGTGACGTTGTCCTCCCGGGAAAGCTAAAGGTAGTCACACAAACCACAAATGCGATTCGCCAGGCTAAACATTCTATTACCCACACGGAACTACGATCCTTCGTGGGCTTGTGCAATGGTTACCAACGGTTCGTTAAAGGGTTTGCCAAGATCTCGGTCCCTCTCAACGCGATTATGAAGAAGGGAACACCTTCGGAGTTCGATGCCCTTACCGACGCCCACTACGAGGCATTTCAGACCCTAAAGGACAATTGATGAACCCGCCTGTATTGGCTTTACCAAAACCAATACGCCTTTTTTCCTGTATACAGACGCCTCTGATGTCCAAGTTGGATATGCACTGCTACATGAACAGGAGTCAACGAAGGACTATCGACCTATTGGATACTGGGGCAGAACACTGACCAGCGCGGAGCGAAACTACAGTACTACCGAAAAGTAATGTCTAGCCATCGTATGGTCCGTATTGACTCCGTCCGTACCTCAATGGAACTAGGTTTACCATTAGGACAGACCAAGATTCACTCCGCTGGTTACCCAAAATGACCGATGCATCAATTCGCCTCGCTATGTGGCGCCTTAGGCTGCCAGAATATGACTGCAAGATAACGTACAGGCCGGGCATCAAGCACCAGGCAGCAGATGCCCTGTCGCGAATCATTACCGACGGAACTGATGACACTCCATTGGATGACCTAATTCCTACCCCCTTTACAGATTATGGACCTCGGCGTTTTACGAAACGGATGACCTTATGGGTAAAAAGTCCAATCGGATAATACTGAGGTAAAGGAGAACGAAGTACACCTATTGGGCTGGGATACAGTACCGCCCAATTCGACAACACTTCAAATTTACGCGATAGCCCCGGAGGAAAAAGAGCTCCTCCCTATAACTATTGAGGAACTTTTACAGGCGCAGGTCGAAGACGAGTACTGCAAGGAAAAGCGCAGTTGGTAGGAACCCCTGGATGCCTATTCGACTATAACTGATTTGGACTACTGTGTCGCCACTCACTTCTTGATGGCGTACTCCAACTGGTATTACCAAGTGTACTAAGCACGCGATTTCTATACCTCACCCATTTCTCTCGCTTAGGTGGTCACCCTGGGGGCCGAAGAATGTACCGGACCCTAAGGAAATTCTTCTAATGTCCACTAATGGCGCAGGATCTATGGCAAACCGCACGGAACTGTACATCGTGCGCACAAATCCGAGGGTCTCGCGCCAACCATCAGGCCAAATTGAAGCTCTTTCCCGGGGCATGTCGGAGGGAATTGGTCGCAATGGATATAATTGGGCCTTCGCCTAAGTCGTCCCATGGCAAATGGGTTTTCTCGGTTATAACCGATATGTATACCAGGCTTATCCAAGCCCTACTTTTAGAGAAGACAACAACCACGGATGTCGCCACGGCCTTTTTGTCTCACTGGGTATATCCATATGGTATGCCACTCTACCTCCTTATGGATAACGGTAGCCAGTTTGTATCCTAATTCTTCTCACACGTTTGTGCTATCTTAGGAATCAAACATGTGACCACCACGGAATACCACGCGCAAACCAATGGGCAAGCCGGACGGTTCAACCGCACCCTTCTGGTCCGATTGGAACACTACGTATCGGAGCACCAATTGGACTGGGGCAACTACGTTGAGCCTCTGGTTCATGCCTACAACACGCAATTGCACGCATCCACGTGGACAACATCTTTCGACTTAACGCTAACGAGATAGCCACCGCCGATAGCTGTTGACCTTCAGGAGTCTGTCATACCCCAGGACATAACCGAAGAAATGACTCCTACTCAGGCGAAGCGCTACTCGCGCCGACGTATCGACCGCACTATCCAATCTTCTAGAGCTGTACTTACCAAAGCCCAACGGCGCTACCAGGTCAATTTCGACAAAGCCGCCTGGAACACACCGATCTTTAGGAAAGGAGAATTAGTTTACTTGGGACTGGCCACGAGAGAACAGTGATGAACTCGAGAACACTACGCGGAAGCTCTTACCCCACTCTACGGAACAATAAAAAGTCCTCAAGGCCAATAAACACGCCATTGAGTTGCTAATTGACGGCCTACAGAACACCGTATATATTGGCCGCGTGAAACCAGCCTCCAGATCTCCCAAAGCACCAAAGTCCCAGCCCCCTGGTCCAACAAAACCACAACGACCTCAGGTCGATGCTCAAGTTCCCACACTCCATAGGGCACTTCCCGTGGACCCGACGAGACCCATGAACCCAATGGTCAATTCCAATGACGATGACCAATCTCTTTCAACCCAGTCCGATGGATTCGCCCCTCTGGACCACACTCTCCTTCACGAGAATGAACACCAACCGGAATACGTGATTGAGCGAATCATCCCCGCCGGTCGGGGAGAAGATAGAACTATGCGCAATCGCGTCCGTTGGTTCGGCTACACCCCTGAGAAAGACACTTGGCAAGAGACTCAAACCATTCCGGCTAATTTTGTCGCACGCCATTGGCGCAAAATCGGCAGAACGGAGCGCAGCCTTCAGGAGGGGCAACCATTGGCCCAATAACAACAAAACGCCTCCCAAACCGCCTCCCGACACGACGGTTCGCCGTAGCTTTTCCATCGGGGAATAAAGTCAGTCCACAAACGAGACCTGAGGAAGACCTCAGACTCTCTCAAGGTTCGGACGCCGTCCCGTGGAACGCAAATTTGAGGATTATAGGAGCAAATTTGGGAAAACACAAGCATTACTTTATTTTACTAACTAGCAACGGCCTAACATCCCTCTTTATGACCTCAAGGCTCGCGAAAGCGCTCTGAACACCAACAAGACTCACTTGGGCGGCGCAGGAGTAACTATGTCGTCCTCATTGAAACCTGCAGGAGCGAAAACGGGACTAGGATTACTCAAGGAGCGTACAGTACCAATAGGACAGGCCTCAGCGGGTCGAGCACGATTTTCCGGCGGAGATTCACCTGAAGAACTATTGTCACCATTGGAAGCCTCCCGGTCACTTCAGTTTAGACCAAACTGGACATCCAAATCGGCAGTAACCCTCTAGGACATCATTTGTGCATTCTGCTTCCGGAGATTGACTGTAGCGGTCTTCAGATCCTGACCCTGTTTGACACCCGCGACGTAGCGCGCCGAGAGACGCGTCCAGAAGCAAACTCCCCTCACGACTGTTGCAATGTCCTTCGAGGCAGTAATACCAACGGTGCGGCAGACATGACGGAGATCCGCCGCTGCAGCCGTTACCGAATCTGGAAAATGCGGCAACGTAGAGGACGGAGGGATGTCGACGCCCCCAGCGGACGTCTGAGCCAGCCCATCACCTACATATCTTTCGGCTTCGACTTTGAACTCGCCAGGAGGGATTTCCACTTGGGCGACGGACGGCTCATATGAGAGTTCATTCTGAGAAGCTGCGCCCGTAGGAGCTGGAGAAGTGGAAGCGGTCGGCAACAAAACAGCGGTATTGACCGTAGGGTGGACTCCCTCTACGGGTAGGACGAAGGGATCTTCACCGAAGGACTCTCCATCGGACATACCAGCAGGAACCAAAGGCGTGGCTTCCAAGTCAGGCTCGAAGCACAGAGATTAGTCAGACACATGACGTCTTGGAATGTCCGATGGTTGATTCCTCAAGAGCTTGGCGGGATAGACATGAGTACCATCCAGACCCTGTCGATGTAGCGGAATCGCCGTGGACTAGTCGGTATCGCGGTCATACCACAGGAACCCGGGAGCATTGCTCCACTCCACCTGAAGGACGTGATCCAAAAGGGCCTCGGCCTCCTCGACGTCGAACTGGGTCCCATGAACGATATTCTGGATGCCCAGGTTCTTCAGGAAACGGATCAAGATGTTCGGGAGCGAAACTAAACGACCTTGAGGACCGGGTATGTTCTCTTCGTGCCATACCCTCCAATCCTCCGAACGGACATTACCACGGACGCCGTATTTCGCGGTACCCAGAAAGGCCATAAGGGGCATCGCGCGCGACCACGATGGGAATACAGGATGACGGAACTGACCCGAGCAGAGTGAAAGGCGTGAACCACGGTGAACGATGCGCAAAGGATCGCCAAAGGAAGAACGGAGACTAAGGAATGCCCCAATGACCGTCAGAGGAGAGGAACCCAATGGACCATCTCGGCAACGCGACGCGAAGAATACGCCGGCGATGCACCTGTGGCGAGCGCTCACGGCGCGCTGGAGTTTCATTCCTTAGGCAAATTAATTGCCACCCCGGCGCAAATGGCCAGCTCACGCTTCCTCGCATCCCCGCCGGCGATAACGACGCGACGCCTCTTCGTGCGCAATGGTACCGTGAGCAACGACGTGCTCGCATCCCCTGGGTCAATCGTGAGGCCATATGGACTTCGCCGGAACGGCCGAATCTTAAGGAGGGAGATATGTGAAGGAGCAACGATAACGGTTGAGCCTTGTAAGTCGCCGGGGCCTGATGTATCTTACAAGCGACACGTGGACGGGCTGACATCAGCTGAGCTCATTTAGATTATTACTATTTTTTATTTAGTGTATTAGATTAGCATTACAGTGGCAGGGGGATCCCAGCGCCTCGCCATTTTTATTAAATTGGCTGGAGTGACGCTTCTCTCTTAGAGTAAAGCAGGCACCGTTACGATACTAAAAAACTCCCTCTGGTATATTAGTTCCACCAATTGGTCTTAAAGCCATCGTTTCCGTAGCTCCAACCTGTGGGACTACGCAGTAAACGCCAGCCCACTGCAGCAAGTACTCTGGGAGTGCTGTCGTCAATGATTCCAACCTTAAGACCCACTCTACCACGCTACCACCGGTCGAGACCCGTACGCTGACCCACCAGTCATTGTATTACAGTGCGGAGAATTTGGCTTCGATATCTGCGAGGATGTTGTTTGTGTGGGTGAAAAGGGAGCTTTGGATGGATTTGAAGGAGTTCGAGGAGTCGTTGAAGGACGAAACAGTGGCAAAAAGCTGTCGGACTTCAAGCGTTCGATGGTTGCCATTTTGACCAGTTTGGATATACCGAGATGGAAGTTGTGAAGGGGTTCGGAGGAGAAAATAGAGTAAGCAATGAGGAGTGGAGATATGTTAAGAGGGGGGTATTTTTCGAAGAAGAAGTGGTACGCGGAGAGGGAGTTTGTGCGGAGGAGAGATACTGCTTGGTCTCTTAGAGTTCTTGTTACACGCGGTCAACGACGTTCTTCGGCGTTTTTGGCACCCTTGAGAAGAGTGTCGTGTGCGGGTCTGGTGTGACGTATGTGGGAAGCGGTTCAAGGGGATAGGGAAGTGAGGTGGAGGTTGAGGTCGGAGCGAAATGTGAGGCATCTGTCGCAGGACTTGGATGATTCTGTGCCGTGTTGGATGGACAGGATGTATTTTGCTTCTCAAATGTCTGTAACATAGTTTGCGATGACTGGGTGGCACTGGCGGATGGATTGGATTTCATCCCGGAAAGGGAAGCCCTTGAGGGCGACAGCAGCGAGGGGTTCGAGGATGGTTTGTAGAGATTCTTGGATGACTTCCATTCGGGTGGTGCGGCTGATGGCTGAAGAAAGGGGGTGGCTTTCGATGGAGTTCTCGTCAGATGGGAAGGAATGGGTGTCGAACGAGGTGGGGAAGTAGCAGAGAAGGGTGTAGTTTCGGGGGATGAAATGGCGACGGAAGGAGTCTGAAAAGTTGAGGAGGGTGATGTGAAGGGGGTAGGAGGTGATAGAGGAGCTTTTAAGGGAGGTAAACGAATTTTCTGAGTAGAGCTGGATGAAGCCGATGAAAGATTCCATGCCTGTGATGTCGGCGTTGTTCCAAATAATATCTGGGTCTTGAGGGTAGAGGATGTGGTGTTTGAGGTCTGGGTAGACACATGTTCCAAGTTGTGGAGCCATGAGATGGGTGTGTGCAGAAGAACCATTTGAAGAACACTATCTGACGGGGTGGAAGAAGGTGTTTGCGCGAGAGGCGTAGCGGAGTTGCTGGAGAAGGACATCGAAGGGTTTTTTGAGGTAGAGAGTTGCAGTGATGCTTGAGGGATTGCAACGAACGGTTGTGGATTTGAAGCCGATGGAGCTGACAGTGTCATCGAATAGTTTGGAATGAGGTTTAAGGCAGTGGGAGACGGAGGTTACCTGTTGGATGAGTGTTTGGTAGTAGTCGGGGACCTTGAGGAGGGTGATGAGTTCGTCGGTTTTGCGTTTGCCGAGCTTGATGACGATGAATGAGATGTCGGAGACGATGAAATGGAGCTTCGCGGGGGGACGAGGGCTGGGAGAAGGGAAGCGAAGAGAAGCTAGGAAAATGTGGGCGGCGACTACGGATCTTATGGCCAGAGCGAGCTGGCTGTAATTGTAGTCGCCCTCTTCTACCAGCGGAACCCTGTCGGAAAGGCGGTTTCGGATGCGGACGGAGCGGGTGTCTGCGGTCTGGACGCGTGGGCACTTCGTGCGATCTGCGAATTGAGTGCCATCTTTTGGGGTGGTGACGAGGGAGGGGTTGCGGGTGGTGCGGTAGCGACATCGGCGCTAGTGTTGGACAAGGGAGGTGTGGCCTTTTGTCTGAAAGATGCACCTTGGGAAGAGATAATGCTGCATGGCGTGGAGGGTGCCTGCGCGCGATCTCGCAATGTAAATCGTGGGGGTGAAAAAGACTTAGGACGAGGTGGGAGGGGGAGAATATATACAGGCTGCAGGTGAGGAAGATGCAGGACGAGGACAGTGGAGAGAGTTTAAACTTATCACGCGTACTCAGAAAGGTCAAATTATGCGCCAGAGACGCGTCAGAGAGGCGCACAAGTCGTGCGGAACGACAGACACGGCGCGTATATTCCTTGGAAAGTGGGTTGGAACGAAAAATTTCAAAGTTGTATTATTTTTGAGCGCCGGCGGGTACTTTTGTTGATCGTGAGTAATGTTGTGGTGGCTTTCTAGTGACCGGATGAGCGGTAGTGGGATCTTGGGATCCTGTGATACGATGTCTGCAGGACCTGGTGGACCTTCTGCCTTTTCGACGTTCGTGAGAAGCTGTAATATGTACGTTTCCGCGTGTGTTTCACAAGTGTGGACATGGCTTATGTTTATTTTCGAACAGGCGAAGTGCGAGTGGAGGGTTACGTGATGGGGTGCGGTGTGGGGGGTGACGGGTTGACCAGCTTGCGATTGGGGTGTAGGTGGTCTATGTGTATCTGGGGCCTTGAAAATGTTTGTCTTCATGCGCGGGCAGACGGAGTGCGAGGGGAGCGATGAGTGGTGCGGCGTGGGGTGGAGGGTAAGCGGGTGAGTGGATTGCGATTGGGAGGTACGCGGCGCGCTACGTTGACCTGGTGTGATTGTTCTCGTTCTGGTTGCTAACATGGGAAACCTATTTCGGCGGCCCTCATGATGATGGACAGGTAAGTTTGATACGTTTTCTGCTGTGCAATCTAAACGGAAACCTGAAATATTTTCGGCTGTAGTTGCGAAGCGACAGAAAAGTGGAATGGGAGGGCAGGAGTTGTTGAGTTAAAGGTGAATGCGATTGCTACTGGTGTCTCGTAGAGATTTAGGAAGGATATCTGACATGTTCTTGTTTGCTGCTGCGAAGCGACGGAGAGGAAAGATTGGTTGGGGAGGGGAACCTCTCTTGAAGGAAGTGAATCGAACAAGTTGCTTGGGAGGTGAGTGCGTCGCTGAGGATATTTCTTTCGATATAGACGGAGATCTGACTTGTATTTGTTTATTGTTTCGACAGTGCGGGCGACGGTGTTTGAAGTGGACATGATGGAAGTGCGGGTACGTGTGAGTGCTATAGGTGTCTGGTATTGATTTTGGAATTAGTTCTGACATGTTATTTTTTACGGCTGCCAAGCGACGAAAAGGAGGGAATGGTTGAGGATGGGGATATCCTAGAAGGAGTGGGCCAAGAAAGTTGCTTAGGATGTCAGTGCGTAAGTGAATCAATTTGGTTTCGATTTTTGATGGAGGTCTGACTTATTTTTCTTTCTTTTTACGACAGTGAATGATCGAGAAATGGTGGCATCACAGGTAAGTGCGATCTGCAATTGTTTCCGGTATGTGTGTGGAAGGATATCTGACTTGCCGTTGTTTGCTGCTATGAGAGGACCGGAAGACAAGATTAAACGAGAGGTGGTACAAGTGGTTCCTATAGAATTGAGTGTCGTGCTGATGTGGTTTGGATTTGTTTTGTGACGGAGATCTGACTTTTTTCTGTTTATTGATGCGAATGCAGAAAGTGGGGGCAAGACAAGGAGCACATGTTTGGCAGAAGTGAGCTTGATTATTTGGAATATGCTTGCATGAAGTGAGGAATTGGGTTCTAACTTGTGTGATTTTGTGACGTCTGTCTAATTATGTAGGAATTTGTGATTGACGAACATGAAGAGTGGACTTGAACTGGTGGTAACGTTTGGAGGGTTCTCGGAGAATGGAGGGTTTTTGGCGTCGCGCGAAGCGCGACGTGAAGTGAACCGCGCGGCCGCGCGACGCAAAGCGAAGCACAACGATCGGAGGACGTGATGCGAAGCGGGTCACCGCATGTGAATTGGGAAGATCCAATTTCACGTGCAACGGGGACCCGTTTCGGGTCTCTGTTGCAGAATCGCTATATTACGCACTGGCTGTGCGAAATGAATGATCATGCGCTAGATAGCATTCTGTATTCCTTTCATTTTTGGTAGAATTCATGGTCTAGGATGAATGAGTATCGAAAGATATCTTCCAAGTTCCCTTCCATTTTTTCTTGTGTGTCTGTGTTAGTATAGACGTTTGGTAGTTTTCTACATTCTCCCCAAAATTCACTTGGGCTACTAATTTTTGCGCTAGATATTCTGGCATCGAAATTCTGCTATTTTTTAATGCTAACGATAGACAATCTAGCACCCCCAAACTAGAAATCTAGCACCCTACACTAGCATTCCGAAAATACAGACGCAACGGCACAAACCCAAGTAAGTATCAAATTGTTGTCGGTTGAGAGCCGCCGGCAACGACAAGTTCCCTACCACCACAGGCCAGTCTTGTTTCAAGAAGTCCACATGAGCCGCATGGTTGACCCGAATAACAAACGATCCATATTGGGTTGTCTTCTAGCCCACGGTGATAAACCCTGATTGCAAGCCGAATTGGTTTGTGATTTCGGAGGCAGTACGAAACTGTTTTGAGACTGGCCAGCGGCTTTCATAGGGATGAAATGTACCGCATGGAGGGGCATGATTTAGAAACCAACGTTGGTAGGTGTCCGCGAAGTTGAATGAGTCACCCTCTTGACAATATCCCCGCGTCCATAACCAGAAGACGGACCTCTACATGAAATCAGTTAGAGTGGAGGATCCCGGACCGAATAGCGAAGTGATTCTCCGACCTCCACCGCTGCGGTGAACACCACCTAGTATTTATCCGTATCACGTGAAGTGTCTTCGCACAGTTTCGAAGAGACGTCGAACGTATCCAAACTTTCGGAGGATACCGTTATCGATCCTTCAGGATCAACACTCGCCATCGGAGGAGCTCCAACAGAGGCAGACCTTTGAGGTGTCGCCAAACGGTACCAATCGAACCTTAACAGAAGAGTTTAATAGGCACTGGTCCGCATCAAAGTCGTCAAATTCTTCCACCTCAGTGGTAAACAGCACTTCACTGGTTCCGTAGGCGGAATCTAGTTAGAGAAAAGCAATACTGCTTCGAGGTATGAATGGCAGGCTAACTAAATGGCACAGGATTCGCCGACGGGATACGGCGCTGTGTCGCACACACACAGGACGGTGTTTCGATCCGATCAAAGCCCTCAATATGGGCCTGAAAGAATAACCAGAAAAAGGTCGCCAAACTAAGAATGGGATGAAAGACACCAACCAGGTTTCACGACTTTAAGATTCTGTCAAGGACCAACCTCAACACTTCAATGGTCGTACCAACGCCAAACCGGGCCTATCTGGCGATCGAGATCGATCCTTGTATGGTGAAGAGGACCGAAAAGCTTTTGGAGCGAGAAAATTTTTTTGGAAAGTCCGTTCGACACAGATAAGCGTACAATGTCACGAGATGATAGGCAGTAGCAGTACATGAGAGTTTCTAGAGCCAGGAGAGAAAGAGAGCAGCACGGGGCGAATCCCAGGAAAGAAAAGAGACTTAAAAGAACGAGAAGAGCAGTGGAATGGGGCGGAAGGCGTGATCCCAAAATTGATTGTCGGGTAGTGGTGAAACTGCACTACTCATCAAACACCCCTGCAGGGAGGATTGTTCTCCCAATCGATATGGTGATCGCATGCACAATAGGGACGGGTGGAACCCTGAATGCAGCTCTACCTACCTGGGTTTCGTTTAGTGCGGCCGCTAATTCGACGGGCTGCACTTAGAAAGAAGATCTTTCGTATAATGGCAGGGCATTTTATTTATGATATTGCAGATGTATGACTGCGAGAGATCCATCGCGTGACGGAGTTTCTTACGATCCACAAAGAAGGTGGAAACGGCCACATGGAAGTATTATCGTAGTCCACCTGTTCGAGAGAGTATTAGTATAGTAGTATTATTCTCTATCACAGTAATAGAATATAGCCACCCGGCATTATAGTCAGTGATGGGAAGGTCTTCGGTAAAAAGTCAGAGACCGTGCCCTGCTGGCATCTATATGGTGATATATATATATAGTGCAGTCTACTGAATACAGGGATCTCAACCTCCCCAACTTAACTATGATAAAAACAGCCACAAAGTGGGACACCACTGAATAATTTATTCGACTTTTTTCCAACTATCCTATAGCTTGTACGGTAAGTAAAAGTCCACCACCGTTTACTCACCCGGTATAGGCTATTTACTGCGATGATTTCCCCCGCGACTTTTCAAGACGCACTTTAACCATCAAGTTATGTTACGTGCATATTCTACGGTCAAGCTATATAGCGGTTTCGAAAACCAGACGAAAACAGACGTTCGGGAGAACTGTACGACAAGTTCAGGGCAGACCGTACACCAGGGTATTTTGAGAAGAAGATGCACATTGTGATTACTACGGTTTTGATATTTGACTATGCCTAACATACGCGTGGTACTCACCCTTCGAGACCAGAATAATATAAAAAAACAGACTTATTTGGAATAGGGGCCAAGAACCGTTTCCCAAATGGATCTGGGACAACAATATTAGATTTACAAATGGCTAATTCTCTTACAGAAAGCTCTGAAAAGTAGCCCTGTAGCCTATGACTCTTTGTTTTGAAATCCTACACTTCATCGTCACATATCTCATCACGGTACGATATCACTCCATCCTCACATCTATCAGTAGCAACAGTTCAAGCACAATATGGCGCCAGAACTCCCGCGGTCTGACATAAACTTAACGCAGAATAGTCTTTCAGAAACTTTAAACTTTTCTAACAAACGCAACTCTCTGCGGAAAATGGCGATTCATTCTATGCGCAAACAGTCATGCCCAATAAGAAAGCGAGGTGAAAACGAAAACAAGGTTGTCGGACAAAGATAAAAAGCAGTCAAACTGACACAACAACACAAAAGTATACGGCATGTTGTATCCAATATAGGTCTTTTAGTTGGAACAGTTCATCGTAAGCGCCAACATATGAAACTCACAAAACAAGAAGGAACCCTATACTGAAACAGTTCGTACAGTATTTGCAGAGGTCGCCGAACAGTACTGACGGAGCACGAAGAGCAGTTCACTGTCGACCGATTTGTGTTTGCCGCATCACGCGATTTTGCAGCGACTGTAGACATGCTGAAAAAGACTTCCAGCAAGATAATTAGATAGGAGCACAACGGGTTTCCAAATTTCTACCCTTCTGACGACTAGGTACGTGCATTTCGTGCCAGACACCGTGACATTACGCCTTCTAAAACCGAAAACAAAGACGCCACGAAGCTGGATTTAGAGCACTCTTCACATGTTCAGAGCTTTTTCCGGGCTCTAAAACAGTGTGAAAAGAGAAATCCAGGAATATTGTCCATTCCGGATTGTATCTGGAATATGGATGAAACCAAGGTTGGAAGACAGTACGATTAGCACAGTAAGGCATTTGTAGCATCTTTCACACATTGCGGCGGGTGTAACATGCCAGTCAAGAAGCCAGTAAAGCACCTGACTGCCGGCGTTATTGCATCAGCTTCTGGGAAAATGTTGCCCCGGTTTTTTGTTTTCGCAGCTAAGAAAAAAATATAATGCTTTTGTACGACGCTCTGAATCCAGAAAGTTCCAAGGACTCTCCGTGAGATGCGCACTGGTTAGCATTTGAGGACTGGTTTTCAGGAGGTACATCGGTTTGGGGGACCGAAAATGGGTCTATGGCAATGGAAATAATCGGAAATGTCATGAGTCATACCAATACCCACGCGAAACGGAAACCCCAACCAAACCAAAAGGTGCTGTTTTTGCTCGAGGGGCATAAATCGTGTAATGGACTGACTTGCTTACAGAAGGCGAAACTATTCGATATTGAAGATATACAGAGACCTGCCATTACTTCTCATTTTCTACAAGCTTGCGACAACTCCATCAACCAGATTTTACAGAGCATAGTCTGACAAATGCACGATTATTAGAATACTTTTTCATGGTGTGACTTTTCAGATTTAGGAATGCGGCTAAAACTCTACATTGCAGGGTATAGTGGCTTGTCAAAATCAATCGTAGGGAAATAGTTTGTAGATATAGGACTCTGTCTGATGGACTTTGGGTTCTTGGATCGAGCGCGACAGAAAAATGCTGGTAGAAAACAACACATGGGGTCTAGGAAGCAAAGTTTAGAGGTGCGCAGAACGGTACACAACGCAGAAACTTTGCAGGATATTCTCGGACAAAATACACCACCAGCATGAGGGTGGATATCCCACACAACTTACATAAAGGAGGCAAACAGAGCCGGAGACACAATTGAGCAGTCCACACCAACCATCAAACGTATATTAAAGTGCACGATAGAGGACCGTTCTGGTTTCGACCCATCTACTGGAGCGCCTGCCGCCTATTTGACGTTGAAGAATATAATAGAAGGGCGAAAGAAAAGAGAAGATGCAAACGAACAGTTGGCATCAGGGAAAAATCGGGTTGCAAATGAACGTGTTATGAAGCAAAAGAAGGCAGCTATTGAGCGTGAAGAACGAAAGTGTTAAGCGGCATCCAGAAAAAGATAAAGAAAGAGGTAGCTGCAACCAAACGCCAGCATAAAGAAGAAAAGCGTAAGTTTAAAAAGGAATAGAATTCCAACAGGCGCAATAGATCTGGGTTGAAGGTGGTGTGTAGCACAGGAAATGTTTCATCTGGAAAAAGTGCAAAGGACACAACAAAGGTGGAAAATTCATTTTCAGAAAGCGTAGAAAAAGAGAAAAAGTTTTGAAATCGTATGACAAAAGCAAAAGGCGACGCATAGGTAATAAAAAAGAATGACTTTGACAAAGAAAACGACCCCCAAGAACCCGCTTCAGCGTTTCTGTAAATGCACGAGCTCGACTCAAATCTGGCTTAAACCCATGAGTTAGTCTTTCAAGATTCTATGGCAGATCAGACCTATTTAGATGATCCGGGATTCAAGCCGTTTACGTTGATGCAAAAGCGAGAAGTTGTTCGAAATAGCCCTGGATTATCTTGAGAGACCAGCATAGAGAACATTACCGAGATGAAACAGTATTTTGCTTCAGAAGCGGGCACGACATTTGAGAGTTTATTGTAGTATCCGCTCTAACGGAGACAGCAGCCTGCGACAGCGTTCCGACTGCCGATGGGTCGCTTGCGGCGAAGGAAAAGGGGTGGTAGAGCTACAAAACCAGCGAGCTGGAAGTGGGGTGTTAGGCCACTACTCGCCAGCGAGGTTGAACAGGGCAACTGTAAAACGTTGATGGAACGTAGGTACGAGACGGGTCGTGAAGTGGTTGGGGGCTGATTATCTATTATAGCTCGTCCGGACCTCCGGTTGAGGAATCCTAAGCGAGGAACAGAACAGGCATGATGCCCATGTTGTCTCCTTTACTTGGAGTCGGCGCTCATCTCTGGTACACTATGTAATGTGTACCAGGGTGAGTGCCTAAATAAATATATAAATAATACCCATTGGTTACCCACTTAGCCAAACCACTGTATGGGTATGGTCCCTAGTGGACGTCTAGCTCCAAAGGGTAGTAAAACCAGCCACGTGGATCGCCACTACATGCGCCGTTGCAAACCACTCGACCCATGACGCCACGTGTTCCACTAAGAAATTCTGTCTCTAGGCATCCTATGCGGTGTGCCGTTTCATATCAAAATGCTGATGATATCACTCACTTATGAGTTCCAACCGCAACTTCGCGAAAAATCAGCCTATCGGATTCCTCGACATAGTAGAATACTACATTTATTAGGACGTGAGCAGGAGTGATAAGGTCGGTTTGAGTAAAATTGTGATGAAACAATTTGCGCTTTGGTCGCGAGAGCGCAACTTGAGCATGAAGATGTTTCATTTTATTCTTGTCGGGCAGCGTGGCTACAGTGGCCGAAATTAGAATAGCACAAACCCGTTTATTTCTATTTTCTCGGACTTTTTATGAATTTGGCCTGTCAAACACTGCCATACGCTACAGTATTATGATCCAAATAAACGGTCACAAATGAAAGCGAATGACTTGTTCTTTACAGAAGTTAATACGGAACGTTTACCCAATTCAAGAAATTAGAATAAAACAAAAGATTTTATTGAGCGTTGTAGTCAAACGTTTTAGAAGTAAAGAGACGAAAAACATCATAAAAGCTTAGTCAGCTTTTGCTTTTTCCTACCAAACTTCTCATCCAGCTGCAATGGGAAGAAAACCATGCCTAAATCTCGTAGAAAAGGGAACAGTTGAAGCTCTGTTCAAAAAGAACAAGTCTTTCAAAAAAATTTCTCAAGAGACTGAGCGAAGCCGTAAAGTTGTCGCAGCATATCTTCGAAACAAAAAAGAGTTTGAAAGAAGTTGAGTACCAAAAATAATCGTAAGTTTTTCAGAAAAGGGAATCGTCTCCTTTTACGCGAAGTAGCAAAAAACAGCATTCTATGTTTCACTTATAACATGCAGTATATGAATATCAAGAAAGCACCAGAAGTGACGCTTCAAAACGTAAGAAAAAGACTGAATTGGGCTCGTAAGTATCATGGTTTATCTTATGAAAAATTGTTAAAAGTTATATTTTCTGATGAGACAATTCAAACTTGGATGGTTCAGGCGGCTACCACAACTATCGGGATTTTTTAAGTAAGAAAAAAGGTTTTGTCTAAAAGACAAGCTAGTGGAGGAAGTGAAATGGTTTAGGGAGCCTTTGTGAAGATGGGTACAGTAATCGAGCTCTTTACGTTGGGAATCAAGATTCCAAGAAGTACTGCAGCACTTAATAGAACTACTTGCTGCCATTATCTTCTAAAACCTACGGTGGAAGTTCGGGATTTCAGCAGGACAATGCTGTTATTCGCTGTTCTAAGTATACGAAAGAGTAGTTTGGTTTTAAAAATATTGAGGTAATGGAATAGCCTGCACAAATCCCTGATTTAAACCCTATTGAAAATATATAGTGGCTTTTATTTTGTGCAGTCTACGGAAATGCGAGGCGATTTTTTTATGTAGAAAGCCTGAAAACGCAATTCTTGAAGAATGGGGGAAATTGGGTCGAACATTGAGTTATGCATTAATGAAAAATATGGAAAAGCGTTTCTTACAAATGCTAAAAAGCGGTGGAAAGAAGACGAGATATTTAGATTGTGATTCATTATGCTATAAATGAATTCATATTTTTTGTTCTATTCTAAATTTGCACTTTACAGTAGCATTTGCCTTTTTTCTTGAAAAAAAGCTCTTAAAGAAGATGTAACAAATTTTGATACCTGTTTTATTTGTTGTCTACGTCGACCGCCTCCCATGTGAAACACTCTCCGAGAAGTAAAGAGACATTAAAAATGTGGGGGTGTTCTATTCTAGTTTTTCGGTCACAGTTCTTATAAAGCCCTAAAATAATAATGAACTGCGCTTCAAAACTTTTGGCAGTTCAATTTCCATTTTTTTCTGAAAATATAGATGGAATTCGATTAATCTCAACAAAACTTACGTTTCTGCCAGCACTTTGTATACGACATTTTTCCAGCTTTCATTGCGTCCCGTGTTATTGACAAGAAATTAAAATAGTGGAACTAGGATAAGGAGATAAGCATCTAATGGTTTGTGGGCATGGATGAGCTCAGTATTGTTGTAGGCCTATTGATGGGTTCATTAGGACGGAAACGCTTATTATGAGTTTGGACCCAAATACTAACGGTTACGAAAAGATTTCTCCGGTAGAGATGTGTTTCGTCTCTATTCTAAAAAATTATCAAATAGCCTGTCTGGTAGAGATGCTCTTTAAAACGAAGCTTTTCCCGCAATACCCTGCGAAACTTACTCTGCAGAATAACTCCATGAGCTTGAATTCTGGCAACCAATGGGAAGGGATGAATACTTGGTGTGGCTCTCGTCCCCACCAGGCGATCTCTGCCCCCGCACGTGAGCCTCCAAAAGTGTATCTGTTCCATAGAGTGGCTAGTTTCTATTGAACTAGTACCTTAGCTTACCAACAGCGCCCAGTTGCTCATGCTGGCATTATAGCACTCACGCACACGTCAAGCACACTGGAAGTGGACAAGCGCATCCGCGAATTAATCAAAGTCCATAACTACCGGGCTATTTACTCCCCCTCCCCACTCTTGGCTAGCGGTCGGAGCCATTCCCACCTTTTGCTTCAAGCATCTGTGCAGAACCGAAGAAGTTAAAAACCGAAGAATTCCATGAGCTCTTGTACACCTGATACTTCGTCGACTCTTTCCTCGCAAGGACACCGGGGTGGCGATCTTGACTCGACCCAAAGAAAGCTCCTTTTCCATCACGAAAATGTGGTACAAGCGTTTGACGGCTACGATACGCTGTATCGTGATGCAATCTTGAAAGCAAAAGCTTCCGCAAGAACCGCAAAACGTGCCGCCGAGACGGCTGACAGGTTGCGGGAAGCGGAGAGCTCTTTGAAGGAATATCTGGGTAAGTTGAGTAAGCAACACATGCGAAGAATGCTACTACCTCGTTCCATGCGATCAAAGGTGGATAAGACGGAAACAGAACTGAGATCTGTGGCTCAAGAGTCTGTTGAGGCTGAGAGAGCCGCAAGCCTCGCTCAAAAAAAGGCTTTGGCGGACATGAATTCATGCATGCGCTTGCGAGAAGATGCCCGAAAGCTTCGCGACTCCGAGCGCACCAGGCGCGAAATTCTTGATGGATTGTTTGATGGGTTGCACATTGGGTCGCCACTGGAAAACGAAGTTGAGTCTGAGCGGGACGCATTGGTGCATGCTACGAACCGCAAGAAAGATTTGCTGACTGCTCAACGCCAGGCGTATCAACTGCTTGCATCAGCGCTTGTAGATGTAAAACGAGCGAGGAAGGAAATGTGGGACGCTAGGATAACAAACACGGTCGACATTTTTAATGGTGGTGGTGTGGGTTTCATCGCTGGCGTACAGAGCCGCATGAGATTCAACACTGCCACGGAGAAGTCTAAGGAGGCAGCCACAAAGATTGCACATGCTGTGGCGTTGAGTCCGCAACTCTCTGTGAGAAAGTTAATTAAAGCCAAATCTATAGAGAAGATGTCGAATATGACGGACATATTCTTCGACGGATTTATGACGGACTTGCTGGCGCGAATGGCTATCGATAAAGCCGAAGAGGCTCTGGAAAATCTTGAGGAGGAATGCGGAGCCAGCATCGCGATGCAGAAGAAGATAGTGGCTCAGGCGCGTGAGGATTATGCAGCTTGCTCAGGAGAACTAGAAAAGGTATCAAAGGAACTAGTTCGAATTCGTGTAGACTTGATACATGAGGTTCTTGTTTGAAGCATGTTTCATCGATAATGTCAATATGTACTTTAGTAAGTTTAGGTTGAAGTACCAGCTAACTTGTGTTTGTCGAGCATGAAAGCTAAATGGCCTCATAACTATCGCATACGACCTAGCAATCTGGCGAAGGACCAAACAGCGCTGAGCATGGCAAACGATGCGATAACTGCATGTGTAGCACCGCCTGGGGCGAGAACTGCACTGTTTGACACACTCGGAAGGGTGCCTTGTTCCTTGGTCATGCGAAGGCGACGACGCTCGGGATTCCAATAACCCTTGAAGAAACGATGTCTCTTTGAGCGCATGACGACGTTGCTGCTTTCAGGAAACCGCTGGTTTTGGGTGCAAGATCACAATCCGAGTGAAGGAAACCACTGTAATAATCGTGACAGTTGAAAAGGCAGCAGTGGGCGCGTCAGTGCAGTTGTAAATACAGGCTGGGCTAGCGGAGAAATGGAGAACCAGCCACTGAGGGTCTGAGTGGAAACAATCACACAATCATCAGTAAGCAGAATGCTCTGTTTTGACACCTGTCTAGAAGGGCTAGCTAGAGGAATCTTGCTAGCTCTCGAGCTTGTGTCGAAAGGACGATCGGAATCGTGTGTCCAAAACTGGAAGCTATGCTGAATTTTTCTACGTGTTTTGACCTGAAGTCTTCATAGATACAACCTTTTCAAAAAATCATCAGCTTTGTGGGATTTCTACGTGAAAGAATAAAAACAAAGCAACAAAATGATATAAAAAATATGTTCAAGTGATTGGTATTCTATAAGTATTGTGTTAAACACCAAAACTAGGCAAGTTGAGCATTTGGGCCTATTCTTTTCATGGCATGCTTCTTTGACGTTGTGTTTTCAACGTGTATAACGTGTTTGATCCGCCCGTCATCCAAATCCGTGGGCTCTACTAGTCGGGGGCTGGGTCGGGTCCACGTCGCGGTCGGCGGCAGGTGTGTGCACAGACGAGCGGTAGAACGAACGCAGCTCGCGTTTGAACTCTGAAGGGCCGTTTCATCTTCGGTGATACAGATTCGGCTCAAAGAGTTTAGTTCCGTGTTGCACACATCTGTGACACTGTTTTGACTAAGTGATCCCGTCCCATGGACATTCGCAGTTGAAGATTCTGAACAAATCATTGAATTATACTCCCGCATTTACAGGTAACCTTTGCAAAGCCGCATCGCCAGGATCCCGTCCGTAAACATCCTCAACGTTGAATCATTATGGGCACAGCGACCGAAAAGGATGAACAGATCCAAGAAGAATTTGTCCTCAAACCACTCGCATCTGTACGTTCCCTCTGTCTTGTCTCCTATACGCTATTGATTACACCTCTTTTGTTTTATAACGCTCTAGCTGATGTTCCGCAGTCTAATCTTTGCTTTCTTTTTCCCTCTCTCAAACCACCGTCTTATATTGCAGAGGCCCGAACTCGACACCTCACAGTGGCCTTTACTCCTCAAGGATTATGACAAGCTTAATGTGCGGTCTTCTCACTTTACTCCCATCCCAGTTGGCCACTCGCCTCTCAAGAGACCCATACTAGAATACATGCGTTATGGCGTCATAAACCTCGATAAACCGTCCAATCCGTCCTCCCACGAAGTTGTTGCATGGATCAAGAGAATCCTCCGTGTTGACAAGACTGGTCACTCTGGTACACTTGACCCAAAGGTTACTGGAAATCTAATTGTCTGTATCGACCGCGCCACGCGGTTAGTAAAGTCTCAGCAGGGTGCAGGAAAGGAGTACATTGGAGTACTGAAGCTTCATGGTGACTTAGGAGAAAATCCAGTATCAAAACTGCGAAGAGCTGTCGAGATGCTCACGGGTGCGTTGTTTCAAAGACCGCCTCTCATATCAGCAGTGAAGAGACAACTTCGTATTCGGACTATCTATGAGGCAAAGCTTCTTGAATATGACGAGAAGAAGCGTCTCGCAGTTTTTTGGGTCAAATGCGAAGCTGGAACTTATATCCGTACTCTGTGTGTACATCTAGGCTATATCTTAGGGGTAGGCGGTAGTATGCTGGAATTGCGCCGCGTTCGCAGTGGAATCATGGGAGAGGAGGAAAACATGGTGACTTTGCATGATGTTCTGGATGCAATGTGGGTTCACGACAACCAAAGAGACGAGTCATACTTGCGATCTGTCATCCAACCCCTCGAGGCTCTCCTTGTCAACTTCAAGCGTATCGTCGTGAAGGACACGGCCGTAAATGCCATTTGTTATGGCGCTGTGCTCATGATTCCAGGCGTACTGCGTTTCGATGATGACATCGAAGTATCTCAGGAAATAGTGTTGATCACAACGAAAGGAGAGGCTATTGCAATCGCAATTGCTGAGATGCACACAGCCGTCATTGCTACTTGTGATCACGGACGGGTGGCTCGGATCAAACGTGTTATAATGGAGAGGGATACCTACCCTCGCGCATGGGGCCTTGGACCTGTTGCTGGGAAGAAGAAAGGACTGATACGAGAGGGAAAACTCGACAAGCATGGAAAACCCAACGAGAAGACACCTACCGACTGGCAGAATTCCTACAAAGATTTGACCACTCGACAGAAGGACCAAGAGGCATCTCAAAATGCATCTGCGATCTTACCAGAGAATGGTGAAGTTCAAGCTCGCGTAAATGGCTCGGAAGGGAAAACAGAAGAAATTGCACACGACAATACACCCGGCATGGAAGTTGAAGACGCCACAACTCCCGAAAACAAGCGCGATAAAAAGAGAAAAAAAGACAAGTCTTCAAAGAAGAAAAGGAAAAGAGAAACGGCGGACGGGTCAGAGTCTGAGAAGAAGAAGAAGAAGAAGAAGAAGAAGAAGGAGTCGCAGTCTTCCACTGAGGATTGATAAAAATTGAATCTTTCTTCTCTGGTTAATTGCTTCGGGTGAGAGTAGAAGAACTCGCTGATAAAGCTTTGCCACGAAGTTGTGTGCACGTATTGACACGAAACAGTCTTTGAACACCCAAGTGTACGTCAACCAGGCCTGTTGCAGAAATGAAGAACATTTGCCGTCATATATGGCTACCAGTCTAAACTCTAAAATTGGTAGATAAGTTCTCTCCAATTACAATATTGACACGGAGAGGAATCGAGAAAAGGCAAAGGAGCTCTTTCCCAAGCACGATGTCAGCATCGTTTAGTGACGAATATGTTTCTCTGCCCTTTGTATTCCCGATCTTTCTTCCTTTGATTCTTAACAAGATTAAGTAGAATCCTTGGGCGTTTGATTATTCATAGTCATTTACCTGGATAAAGAAGCCAATTCCACAAGTGCTCTGTTGTGCGTAACAGCGACGCGGAGCTCACCAGTGCGACAAAATGGATTCTCCCCTCTCAATTCTGAACAACATGGCCGGATATCTTCGACGTCCAGCAAAAACTGGTAAGACTTTTGGACTTAGACGCAAGCGCTTTTACAAGTTGGATGGCGGTATTCTCTCAAAGCACTCTTCCGAGGTAAGTTCACCACTCATGGAACAACAGCCATACCGCTACGTGTATTTTGTTTGATAAGAATTACAATCGAGGACATGTTTCTGACCCAGTTGTCATCCAATGCATGGAAACAGAATTCTGATGCTTCTTGGATAATTAATATTCAGGGTGCCTCAATTGTAAAGTTAAGTCCAACTCATTTTGCTATAGAACATAACAACCTGGACAAAGATGCGTCAAAGGACTTCGAGAATAATCGAGTCATTCTGTACGCGAAGGATGAGGATGAGTGTAAATCGTGGGTCGACTGTCTCCGGTATGCTTCTCAGAGAAGGATTCAAAACGCATATGAAATTGGAGAAGTGATCGGAGAGGGAGGCTTTGCTAAAGTCAGGGTTGGTCGTTGTCGAAGAACAGGTGAACTACGAGCAATCAAAACAATGGAAAAGGAAGAAGCCCATGCGAAATTGTACGGCAGGGAGATTGCGATCATCAAGCGAGTCAATCATCCAAACATTGTTACGACATTTGACGTGTTTGAAAACGAAAATGAGATTCACATAGTCATGGAGTACATGGCCGGTGGAATGCTGTACGATGCTATTGAAGATGGTGTGAAATTTGAGGAAGCTGATGTAGTGCAGTGCATGAGAGAAATTATAGACGGAATCATCTATTTACACAACCTTGGTATCGTTCACCGAGACCTGAAGCCCGAGAACATTTTATGCACTCAGGATGTACCCCCGTTTCATGTGAAGATATCTGACTTCGGACTTTCTAGCATCGCAAATATTGCAGAAATGAAAGAAAAGAGGCTCCTTATGTCCACCATGATCGGAACCCCAGAATTTATTGCACCTGAGATTGCTAAGCGACAACCGTACACCGAAAAGGTCGACGTTTGGGCTCTAGGAATGCTATGTTACAATACAATTGCCCACAAACTCCCATTGGATGAGAATAAAGACATGATCGTTCAGCTTCGGCAGGGTATCAACCTGGATTTTCCCGAGAAAGAATGGGAGGCTTTTGGAGAAATGGCTAAATCATTCATACGAGCTGTTCTTTGTCCAGATCCAGAGAAGCGACTTTCCCCGTTTGGATGTCTTGTGCATCCCTGGTTAGACTTGAAGAACAAATCGAGGGGAGTCTCCACAAAAATTGGAGCACATGGAAGATTTTCTTCACTGTTCTTGGTGACGAATTTGTTTGGAAGCGATGACGGGCGTGATTCCAATCCCCTTTTGCGAAGAAAGTTACGTTCAATATTTGTATCTGGAACTTGGAGCGCAAAAACGCAATGGATGATTGCGTTTTCCGCCGTTCGAGCTTTTAATCGATTCAGATGGCTAGTCCATCCGCGCAGTGTCGATATATTAGTGCAATCGGTGCAAGAAGGCTCCTTATCTCCCGAACGAAAGAAGATCCAACAAGCAAAAGGATTGGAAGTGGATTTCGATTCGATGACACATCATATATCAGTGGGGAGCGATTTTTCTTTGACAGAAGAAATCAGTTCTTTTCTTGATGCAGCGGAAAGAAACCGCTTCTCCATAGGAAAGCAAAGAATGTTTGTATCCGGTAACCCTTATGAGGGTCCAAAAAGCCTTTTCGAAACTATGTTCAAGGTACGGCGCAAAAAATCCAAACTTGAAGCCGCTGTGTCGACTGGAATCAGCCCCGAACTTGACGACATTGCAGAACCAAGTTCTGCGCCTGCATCACTGTTTGCGCGTTTGAGCGACGCGTCAGTCACAAAAAAGGTGAAAAATACCTTAACGAAAAAAGCCTCTGGAAAACTGTCGGCTCCTGTCAGAAAGCTTTCTAAGAGATTGATGAAGCGAAATGATTCGAGACGGGACATTGGCCCGTCACCACTAGCAGCAGGGGGGCTAGAGCTGGAGTTGAATTTGAAAAGCCTTGGCGTGACGGAGGTGGATGATGGATGTTTATTGGGCTTAGAACGCGGAGAAACATCAAAAAGCCCGAACAATGCGTCCGTGGGATGTTCGCCTGACGAAAAAGCCAAATCGGTCACTTCTCCATGCACTCCAGTTCAAGATCTCGGCGCTGCAAGCGAGCATAATTGAGATATGATTCGATGTTTGTGTGCTTGTTATCACAAGATTGCCGCACCAGTTTTCTACAAGTACCAATATTTTGAGAGAGGGTGCAAGATGGCGTACGTATGATAGCAGAAAGCGGTCTCCTCGACGAAAGGCCTAATATCTTAATAATTCGGACGGCTGCGAAAATAATAGAATGGTAAATAGTATATCAATTGTCCTCTGTATGTGGAAGTGCTTGAGGTCCAAAACCGACATAAAACGAGACTGGCACATACTTCGGGAATGGTTTTGGTACTCAACAGTGTGGTGTACAAAAAGATAGTCGTGTTTAGCAACCTAGTTGGGCGCGTGCAGTGGACCAAAGCTAGTGTGCTTTGCAGCGGAATCAAGGGCGACATAATGATCTACTATTGCAGACGACTTGTGCGTCTGATGAGGAAGTCACGGTATTTGAGGAGCAAGGCGTATTTCGCGTCTGGTGGACTCGGGGGATAAATGTAGTCGATAACAATACGGTCCATGCCATCGGGCACCATTTTGTCGGTCACGCTGCTGACCTTGTATCGCACGAGTCTTCTACGTGCATACACACTGGGACGTTTGGAAAAGGTCATAAAGGAGGATTGGGACGGAACGTCAACAACTCTGGCGTATTCGCTGGAAACAAAGGTTCCGTAGCCCTGGGGGGCATCAACGAAGGAACGCTTGGTAACCTTACACTCTCTGATGCGCTTTGATCCGGGAGTTCTTCCCCAGGTAATGCTGAGAACGTTGGGATTGTCTGGTTGCCATGACACATCGTCGGCGGCGAGTTCTGCGCGGGCATTAAAGCGACGATCCTCGATGACGTGGCTACGGTGATCGACAAAATGGGCAGGAAATGTGGCACGCTGGCCGACCATCTCGCGCTGAGCGTCTATTGCGAGGTGAGAGAGCAACGAGTGGCCAGGGATGTCCTGAGCGTGCGGTTGCACCTCGACGGCATAGAGCTCGCGCGTGACGAGCCATTCGCCGAGCAGGAAGGGTGGATAGAAGATGTCGGGCATTCCGACGCCGGGGATTTTGGAGGCGAGGGCAGAGAGTTCGGCTTGAATGTTGCCGGACTCGGCGAGCAGAAGCGGGAGGACGAGCGGGGCTGTATGGAGAAAGGTGCGGCGTGTGATGCGCATTGTAGGTGGAGTGGTGGTGCGGGCGCGATAGCGACGAGGCGACGGGGGCAGGGGAAGAGACTTGAAGGATGGGGGGCGGGGGACGATGGCAAATGTGACGGGAGTCATGGGAGCGCGGGGCTGACTGACGCGGGGCGGGGTGTAGGTGTGCAGAGAGGGGCGAGAAAGGGGACGTGGGACACCGGTGGAAAGGTTGCGAAGGTAGTAAGGGTTTGCATTATCGAATGGAGCAAACGGGAGATGCAGCATGAGAGATACACGGTGCGTGGGATCGGCAACAGGTGTGTGACGTGGAGGCGCGGAGCGGCCACGGAGGGTGCTGTGGTGAGAACGTGGCAGCCGCGCGAAGCAATGCAGCGACTGGACGGCTGGAAGGGCGCGCGCCACGCTGGCAGCGACACTCCCGCGCCGCGCCACGTGTCCACCGAGTGTCGGACTTTGTCCCATGACGTCATGCGCCGGGCGCACGCGCGCTCGCCCAACGGGCGCGCTACACGTGAAGCGCAGAAGGTACAATACGACCGCCTTGGATTTTGAAAAAACGCGTGTACGCAGTGCGTACTTCCCAGCGCGTTTCATGTGTGTGAGTGTGTGTGTGCACGCAATGCTTCTGGGCGCGTTTCCCCCCCAACACCTCCCCCCCCCTGCCGCCGCCTCCCGCGGCGTCCTTCATCGCCACCTTCGCACGCGTCCCTTGCAATTTCCGTCGCCATGAGCGTCGCCGAACGCCTCGAGCCAGCCGCCCAATCTTCCACGCCTACGCCGCGCACGTCGCACATGTCGTCGGCGGAGGTGGCGAGCAGCGCGGCGGTGGGCAGCGCGGCGGTGGGCGGCGCGGCGGCGGGCACATTCAATCCGCCGCTGCTGCCGGTGACGTTCCACGCGCGCGCGCCATCTCCCAACGCGCATTTGACTCGGCCAGTGGCACTGCGCTCGCGTAATCCGTCCTTCTGTACGGCGTGCACAACGCCCACCCCCACGCCGCCGTCACACTCGCCCGCGCGTCTTGGCAGCATACTACGCGCGCCCGTCACCGCACCCAGCACGACGTCATGCGTATCATCCGAGACGGAATTATCCACAACTTCATTATCACTTCCGGCACCGGCACGGCGCGCGCGCGCCACGTCGGCTTCGCTTTCGCCTAACACTCCGTCGTCGTGTGGCGGTGCGGCTGCTACTGCTGCGTCCGTGCGCGGTGCGGCGCGCGTCAGACCTACCTCGTCGATGGCTACGGGGGCGTCGGCACCGCGTGCGCGCAGCGCATTGGGCTCGGCGCGTGCAGACGGCCCGCGTCCTTGGCAGACGGACGATTCGCGTGCCAAACGCGTGCGCGCTGGTGCTGGCGGCAAGAAGCGTCGCTTCCTGCGGCGGCTGGCCGGCGGCGCCGGTCGCTGGGCACCCTCCGTTGTGCGAAAGTGAAAGTGAAAGTGAATTATGCTAGGCAAGTGGTGAGCAATTTGTGTGTGTGTGTTCTGAAAAAGACAGTGAGCTGTGCCACCGAGCGAGCAAAGCAAAGCAAAGCAAGCATCCACAACGTGGTCAGTATCACAGTCCAAGCCGAAGCGCAGAGCCGAAGCGCAGAGCCGAAACGCAAAGCCGAAGCGTAAAGCCGAAGCGTAAAGCGCGAAGCGTAAAGCCGAAGCGCAAAGCCAAAGCGTAAAGCCGAAGCGTAAAGCCAAGGGGTAAAGCCAAAGCGTAAAGCCAAGGTGCAGGAAGCAAAGTGGAGCAGAGCCACACACGGCACACGTGGCACAGTACCCCAAGACGACAGGCATGGGAGTGGCGCCTTGGGGACATGCACCTTTCGGTGCTCGTTACGTGTTGGTGCGATTCACGCAGGAAAGCTTACAGCGATGGAGCACTGTGATGGAGCACTGTGATGGAGCACTGTGATGGAGCACCGTGATGCGAATCGACATGCCTCAACGACTGCCGAGATCGCCGAGGCCGCCGCCGTCAGCGCCACGTTCGCTTATGCGGAAACAGTACAGTGGTGAGCGACGTAAACAGCAATTTGCAATCCACACAACAGTGGCTCTTTGTGCAATCAGCCGATGCAAAGCCGCAGCCGATGCAGAGCCGCAGCCGATGCGAAGCAGCAACCGCTTCTCGCTGTGTTGTTTACACGTTCGATTGAGTGGGCGCTCGCCCAAAAATAGGCGCCTGCTGACGTTGGGGCATAGACACGTGTGCAAGTGCTACTGTTGCGCACCACAGTCCCATTTCTGAGTTGATGACGTGCACCTATTAAATACCACCACGCAAAAGCCGATCCGTCCCGCTGGTTGTCCAAACGTTAGCTGCCGCTTCGCTTCACATGCTTATCGTTGGCACCGAAAAACCCCTCCACACCTCATCTTTCTCGCTGCTCATAGCTCAGTCCCACCGCGCTGTATGACCACCGGTCGCGCTTGTCGTCGGAAATTGTTTCTGCGCCATTCTCTGCATTTGCTACTTTCTGCTCCTGTTTCGCCCCTCGCGTCGCACGTGTGTTCTCCATGCTCGCAATGCACCCAGAGCTCGCAATGCTTCTTACGTCTTCCTTCTTCCCGAACCCTCCACACCCTGCCCGCATAACATGGGTGTGTGCCTCGCGCTGTCTTACGTTGCCCTCTGGGATATTCACACTGCTCCACTTGTCACGTCAGTTTTTAAACTTCTCACTTGTTTGCACCCTGCTGCTCACATCCTTGTACTCTATATTAAACGCAACGCGCTGCGAGTGCTCCCGCCGCATCAGGCGAGAAATCTTATGAGCATGGTACCCCAATGCGTCGTCTATTGCGTCTCCATTGCCGTACTTCATGCAAAAAGATCCCTGACAAAAATAACCGTGCAGCACTTCTTTCCCGCTCTTTGCAACAATGCCACGAGATGATTCTCTCCTTAACCCATTTTTTTCTCGCCAAGTTTATCCCAAACCACCATTACCGCCGATGCGTTGGTAGCAATATCGTAGCATGTCATGTTACCTTGAAGTCACAATCGCCTTCGTGCCGGCCATAAAAGCCGCGCTTTCTCGCGCCCCCTACTCCTACCTTTCGTACCTCCATCATCGCCCCGACCTTTCACACACACACACACACTACATACTCATAATGCCCAACCACAGCGATAAGCCAAAGAGAGGCCGCCCCCCAACCTACAAGTTCCTCAAGCCCGACTCAGAGCTCTCAGAAAACGAAAAGCGTCTCAAGGAGTCCGTTCTGAAACGACGCCAAAGACAGAACCGCAGCTATCAAGAGAAGAGGATGCGTCGACAGATGGAAAAGACCAAATCAGCCTCAAGCCATTCTTCCAGGTCAGCGTCCTCCTCGTCGTTTCCGTCCTTACCCTCGACGTCGCCTCCAGCGTGGACCCCCGCCCCCGTTCACGGTGCGCCTGCTCCGCAGGTCTCCTTGTCTACGGCCCGCATTTTGGACAAGCACGTCCCCATCCCAGACGAGCTTCTCAGACTTGGACAGCTTGTCCATGAAGATCTGAAGCGCAGCCACCAACCCAATTCCGCTTTCTTTTCAGAATCCCGTCACGGTTTCAAGTGACCTTACTACACCTTTCATCGTTAACGGCAACAACATCAACACCCCTACCCAAGTTATACCTTATCGCTCGCTGGATTGAGGAGCCCCTCATCACGCAGCTCTAAACCGGTGCATCTCAAAATTAATTAAACCTTTCGTTTCTGCTTCTGCAACACCTGTGACATAGCGCCACCCTCGCACACACGCCGCGAAAGTCCACGCGCTGCCTCCAGAGTAGATACTCCCCTTCGCTTCTGCAACACTACCTGTCTGCTCCGTTCGCGCCACGTCTTGCCGCTCCTGAACCACCCCGTCCACCGATGGCGACCTACTTCTTCATTTCAAGCTGCCCACTGCTCCTAACTTCAAGGCGCTTCGTTGCGCCAGCCACCGAACTGCCTACTTCCGAAGCAACACCGACCACCTGTTGCTTATCGCTCACTAAAACGTCGCCACCTACCCTAGATTTTACGGGGCTCTCTCCTTCGCCGGCTGCCCTTCAGGCAATGCGCGACGCTTACTCAAAACAATACGCGACCGTTGGGAAAGGAACCTGTTCCCATGAACTCGGGCGCCGTGCATCCGAGATGGTACGCGAAGCGCGTGAAGGTGTTCGACGCTTTATTGGTGCCGCCTGTCAAGAGCAAGTCGCATTATTTCCGTCTACAGCTGATGCCATGAGAGCTCTTGCACAATCGTATAGTCAAATCTTGAAGCGCCACGACCAAGTAATTCTAGCAGACGTTGGCGATGATTATTGTCGCACGTGGAACGCACTTTCACAACGCGGCTCTTTTCGCGTGGTTCAAGTACCAGACCTATCGTTTTCTGCTCTAGCACCACTTGTTTCTGCAAAAACTAAGCTTTTTGTCCTTGGAAGCGTTTCAGTCTTTGGCAACGTAAATGATTTGCAAAGCATACTTGAATTCCTTCGAGCGACGGGAATTCCAATTGCACTCAACGTCTCTGATTCATTTCATCATGGAACTCTTCGAGTCGAACAATGCGGCTCTGATTTTGTGCTCGCTGACTGCACTTCGGCTGGGGTGCCCATGGCGTTCTTGTATGGCGAAAAGAGAAGACTGGCCAGACTGCCACCATCGTTTGGAGGTGAGCATTCCCTTCTCGACTGCAGTTCTACCCAACGCTATCAGCTGGAAAGCAGCAACTGGGGTCCTGTACCGGAGAGGTTCGAAGTGGGTATGTCGTGCTTGCCACGAATCGCATCGCTTAAAGCTGTAGTGGATGAATACAACGAGACAAAACTAGATGCAATTACGCCATCGACTCTTGAACGTCAAGGCATGTACTTGTATGAACAACTTCGCTCATGCGAAAAGGTGCAAGTGTACGGATCATCCGAGCGTCGGGCTCTCTTTGCTTGTTTCAATGTGCAAGGCGTTGCCTCTTCTCGAGTCGCAACTGCACTCTGCGAGCATGGGATATACGTGAAGACTGGACTCCACGGCGCTCATCAAGCCCACGCGAAGCTGGGGATAAAAAGCTCAATTAGAGTACATGTTGACGTGAGAAAACACACGACAGAGGACATTAATCACTTCATTCAATGCTTAAAAACCGTCGTGAGGAAGCTTGCGAAATGAAACCCTCCCTTAATTCCGATATATTTCCCATCAGCCCGTCAACGAAAATCCGTTCGACCCCACCACATAGTTCAATTCCAAGTGTAGGCCATTTTGGTTCAATCTTCCTGACGAGGTGGCATAGCCAGTAACATATGAAGACCCTCCTTTGGTGTTATCTTTCCATCCAAAATTGAGGCTACCCCATAGAGAATCGGGTACTTCAAACTGGCCCTCACTGCCATAGGAGAGTTTTCTTCACCACCGCCCAACCACCGAACCAGTGCTTTCGCGGTAGATACCCCTTCCGCAATCTGCCTTGAAGTGTTAAGGATGTCTTCTAACTTCTCGCCCTTCCCCAATCGAACTCCAACTGTTCGGTTGCGACTGAGGGGTCCAAAGCATGTTAAAAATGTGTCCCCAACACCGCTCAAACCTGCCAGCGTAACAGGGGAGGCACCCTGCGCAATTGCAATCCGTCGCATTTCGCTGCACCCTCTGGTAACTAGTGCAGCCATGGAATTTGTGCCAAGTCCTAGTCCCTCGCTCATACCCGCAGCAATTGCGATCACATTCTTAATCGCACCTGCAACCTCAAGTCCGACTGTGTCCGTGGAAGTAAATACCTTGAACGATGGAGACGAGAACATGTCGGCAAGACTATTTGCGAAAATGCGATCCGACGATGCCACGACGACAGCAGTCGGTAGACCTTGCATTATCTCAGCGGCAAAAGAAGGGCCCGACAAGTAGGCGTACTTTCTTTCTGTGCCCAACATACGAGGAAGTAGCTCACACATCAGAGAAAGGCTGGAAATTTCCAGCCCCTTCGAAGTACAGAGAATAGGGAGGTCATCTGGGACACTGCTTTGAATGGATTGAACAAATTGTTTTGTTGCTTGAACCGGAACAGCATGAACACATAGTTTCGCGTCGCGAAAAGCCTCATCTCGATCTGTAGTGGCCGAAAGATTATCTGGTAGCAAGTATTCAGAAAGGTACTTTGGGTTTCTATGCTCATTATTTATCTCATCCCGAACCCATGGTTTCCTTACAAGAACGGAGACCTGGTACCCGTTGTGGGCGAGGAGATTGGCCATTGCTGTTCCAAAGGAACCGCCACCACATACAGTCACTTTCGTTTTTCTTGTGATATCTGGATATCGACGGATTCGAGATCGCACTAACCAATCCTCTTCGCTTATTAAATTTGCAGGGGATGGCCGCAACGCGAAAGGGCGCTGTTTGCCATTTGGGGAGGGTGAAGAGTTTTGCAACTCGCACACAGTTCTACGGCCACTTTTGGTTCGTGATTTCCAAGATAGAGGTATACCTCTTTTGTGCACAAAGAAAGGATTAGTCTGACGGTACCGAGGCCGTCGTCGAATTTCGCATTCCATCTCAGAAATCAGGATGAAGGCCATGCGCGAAGCTTCATTGTTCTCATCAGAAACATTTCTGGTGAGTCGCACGTCGTCGTCTTGTCGACTTAGGTTCATCTTATCTGGTCACACACCTCCATCACCACTGTAATACGCCTAGTATCAAAATACTTGGCGTGTAAGAAGTAAATGTTTACACAATAAATCGAAAAGGCACTAATGTCTATTGGACCGATGGCCTCATGTGAGGCCAATTTTTATTTCCTTGTACCCTTCTGAAGGGCTTGGTCCACCTAAGGAATATTTAAAAGCATTTCAAACAAGTTCTTTATTGTTTAATTTGAATGCCGGTCTATCAGCGGCGTTTTCAAAACGTTCTATGCACATCATTTGCGCTCCAAACGGTCCCCAACTCACAGAGATACCCTATGTGCACTGCCACTTTGCCGGCATTCTCGACAAGGGGAAATTGCTTTATTTGGTCCACTTAGAGTTCCTCCAAATCTATCTTCGCCTCATATGAAAACTACACAACTTCCAGACACAATTGAGCCGCAAAATGGTAATTTCTGATAAAAAACAACTTGGCTCCGATGAATTCCGAATATTTGCTTATTTCTCCATAAGCATAACCATAGTATGCCCCATTTTCCATAAACATAGCGTCTCATTCTAATTTTGCGATACGGCGTTTGTTTTTAACCGCCGATTCTTTATCGAGCAACTTCTTGGCAGTTTGAATCTGTTTCATGTTGTATTTGTGGTAATGTGAGCCACACAGATGATGTAGATATGCCACGTGATGGGCCAGGATGGTTGCCGGTATGCGCCGTGTACTACAGTGTTTCAGTTTGCAATTAGCTTACCTTTTCGCTCATTTAGTATTACTCAGATAAGAGTAGATATATGTGCAACAAACTATTTCAATTATTCGCAATGGCTTTTTTGGCGAACGGAGATATGGCCATTTTGGTTCCAGAAACCCCGTCTAGGTGTCGCAATCAAAGCTCAACCGCACTATTTCAGCTTCAAACTGAAAAATACAGGAGTCGAATTCATTTTTTATTGACGAAGTTATGAATGAAACGAAACTCACGTACTACGCACCACCACCATCAACGGCTTTCTATTCACTACCACTACAAAAGTAATCAATTCTTTTTGCAACATCATAATCATAATATCTATCAAGAAAGTTCTTAACAAAATAAGCTTCTCTATTTCTCTCCTGCGCGGAGAGCACTTGACTCAAAGGAGTGATTGAACGCCTAGATGACAAATCTGCAAACAACTTATTGTTTTGAATCACAATTTTAGAGACTGTCACTCCGTCCTCTAATAATTTGTACTTCTTCCATTCACTGTCTGTTGACAACGACTTTCAATATCTCTTTCTTATATGTAGACGAAAACCTGAATAAATGAAACTTTGAGAGCTTGAAAGCGTTAAGTACAGTGAAAAACAGCTCAAAAACTTTTTTTTAATCTATCCATTGAACATAAGAGGCACATAAGTCTTTGTTAGATACAGATATTTCATCAATAATCTGTAGAGCAACGCCCAGTTAGGGGACACTTGAAGATGGAACTCATAGAATGAGGATTGAACCCTCCGAGGGTTATGACTATGATCCCCTCTAAGGTGTGCTGAGGTGGCAATGTTTTCTGGTTAGAGTTCGCCTATGAAGTGAAAATTCGGATGGCCCATGGTTGGATTGGCCCCGTGATACACGTGGCCTAATTTTGGCACCGATTATCGGATATTTGTTAGAACGTTGGACTTTTGGGCCCTGGCAGTGGGATCTCCACGTGTATGGCCCTGAGCAGGTGTGCACTACTGTAGAGTTTAGTTAGTGGGCCCTACTTAGGGAGACGAGATCTGACAGTCCGAAGCTCAGAGAAAAATGGGAACCAAGGTTAGTCTTCGATACCTTTAGAGGTTCTTCGTCGCCATCGTTTCGGCCTTACAACCCGGAACGGGCTCTGGTTAGCAACGCCTGCGTAGGGACACGACTCCACTTGGAGAGTGCCCACGTTTGGGTTCCGTGCAACCACCCCCTTGGGACCGCTCAGACGACCTTCGTGCACGATACTCCGTGGGGGTTCTGCTTACTTGTTGCGTGCTTTTTGTGTTTCCTTTCGAGGACAGGTTTTCGCCCCTGTATTGGGTTTCTTTTGTTGTTTCGCCCCTTTTCTGGTTCTCGGGTCCGGAGCCTGTTAGTGCCCGACCCTCGCCCCGTTTTTCCTCTTCGCCGGATTCTCCCCCATTCTTTGGGATACCCATACCCATTCCCGATCCAACGGTTTCTACCCCTCACCTCCGTCGGTACTGCCGGAATCCCCCGTGGGAGTTACACCCCACACTACGGGTGGAACGGAGGGCTCTGTCTCTGAGTCTGCCTCCCCCAGGGAGCAAGGCTTCGAACACCTTGAGAGCACTTCCCGTCGCCGGGTTTTGCTCCACAAGTGGTCTCCCGACTTAGAATCCGTTCTCCGACTTTTGGGTTGGTCATCCACGTGTTGGAATATCTCTTTGAAGAGGAAGCACCGTCGTGAAGATTTGTTGTAGTGGTCCCCTTTGAAAAGGGTGGAATTGGTTTTTATTTTTGTTTTGTGTTACGTCATCCGTTCTCCGGGAATCTCGTGATCGAATTTTATCGTTACCCCGAATCGTCGGTGTCGTGTCTGCAGCATTTCGCCGCCTACCCGTGGTTCCAGGACTGGATCGAACCGTCAAGCGAATTCAGTGCCCCCGGCCCCGCCTAGGTCGAGGAGCTCAATTCCCGAAGATCGGAACGATTCCGGTATCGATCCGGACACTCGGAGAGCAGCCTCAGTGGTTTCAGGTTCTCGAGAGGTCGTGGCTGTGGGCCCAGCTCCAGTGGTGGAGACCCCCTCAGCAGCACCCCGAAGTCGGGCCGACCCTGAATTACAGCGCCTGGAGACTCGAATCGATATCGCCAACGCGGCTCACGTCGAGCTCCTTCAGGAGGTTGCTACCCTCCGCCTCAAGGTGGAGGACGCCCCGGTGCGGGGAGTCGCCGATGACCTTCGTACCCTGAGGAGGGATGTGAACTCCCTTTTGGAAAGCTTTGGTACCCCTGGGGTCTTTATCCAGAAGTACCGGAGCCTCGTAGAGGAACACCGCGTGAAAGCGGAACGCTTCCGAGCTCGGCTGGACACCCTCGAGGCCATTATCCGTATGGACGGAGACACAGAAGCCTCGAAGGATAAACCCGACGTTTCGGAAGACGAAGAACACCGCTCCGCTAAACGGGACCGCCGCAAGTCCAAGAAGAGGGTTCACCTCCAAGAGGATTTATCGGATTCCGATCCCAATCGCTCGTCATCGAGTTCGTCCTCCGAATCTTCAGATAGTGAAGATGGACGCCGGTCATCCCGGGCGACTCGGTCGAAGGCTACTTACACCTCTCAAGGGGCAATCCGTAACCGGAAGAAGGGTAGGAAACACCTTGGATTAAGGGAGCTGAAGCCGACGAATCCTCTCTATCGGAAGCTGCTATCGTACCGCTGTTACCGGTTGGATAACCCTTCGGGAGATCGAACATCCCGCGGAACAGGTAGGGTCAAGGACTACATCAAAAGGCTGAGCATCACCCTACAGAAGAGGGAGTTCACAGGAACAGACCCAATTCTGGTGCTCGATTTCCTTGCGAGGTTCGTCCAGGAGGCTGACATCCTCGGTATGAGTGAAGCGCAAGCGTATCTTGCATTACCCTATTTCTTAAAGGGGATGGCTGAAGACCAGTTCAATTCCGTCCGTGGATCATCCCGAGCCTCGGAAGGGGGAGTCACGTGCTGGCCCGAAGCGGTGCAGTACCTCTTGAGGTCATACGCTACTGAAAATGTGATTCAGGAAGCAATCCTTGCATTAAGGGATACGCGGCAGAAGCCGATGGAAACCGAAACGGTGTATTCAACTCGCTTGAATAAAGCGTTTCACCGATGCGGGAATGTATTCCCCGCCTACGAGAGATGCACCATGTTTGTGGATGGTTTGGACCCCTCGATAAGGGCATTGGTTGCCCGACATCGGGAAGAGAAGCGCAAGCTGACGTATTTGGAACTGGTTCAGTACGCTCAGGCTGAGAGGGATACTCTCCGTGCCCGGCAGAACCGAAAGAGTCGGCCGACACGTGCACTCCTCGCCGATGGAGGTAAATCGTCTTTGTCACTCGCAGGAGGCCCTGCCCCTGTGGTGGTCAATGATAACATTCACTTCATGGGAAGTAACCCCGAATCTATGGGTACATCTGAGTTGCCGTCGACATCCGCTCCGACTACGGATGAAGACCCTGCGCTCTATACCCAAGGACGGAGGGTGCCAGCCGCATCGCTACCTTTTGCGAATACCGCTGCTCGGTTCTCTCGCCCCGGATGGAGGGATACAGCACCACGTCGCGTGGATTCACGTCCACAACCGAACCCGGCAGAGCTGATTTGCTATTTGTGTTACCTCCGTGGTCACAAAGCACCAGACTGCACATTTCCCCTGCGGGAGGGTTCACGAATTATCGCTCAGTACGAGGCTCTGACGCCTGAGGAGAAAGCTCGAGTCCCGAGTAGGTCCTATGAGGAACAAAGGATACTCCGAGCTCACCTTGCTGACAGGGATACAGAACTTGTACCCGCGAACGGGGAACAACCGGTCCCCTTCGAGGCAGCTGCACCGAATTCGGTGGGGTCCGCTTCGAAAAACTAAACTTGGGAGTCTCCCCTGCGGGAGGGGCGTCTTCTAAGCCGGAGTTGAAGACGCCCGAGGCGCTCCAGCTTCGCTCCCCAGCTGTGACTATCCTTTCAAGGAGAACGGCTGACACCGACGTTAACTCGGGATACTTTAGTGTCCTCCGTCGCCCGTGGATACGGTCCCGTAATCTCCGTATTCCGAATCGAGTTATGGTAATGGCCAAGCGGAATTATAAAGTATTCGCCGACTTCGGCCTGTCCAACCAGTTTATGGTTCGTCAAATATCTGTCCTGGATACAGGAGCCGCTCCTAACTTAATTCATGTTGAATTGTTACCCCCGCTGCTCCGGGTTCAAGTTCGTACCGGTCCACGTTTGGATATCGCTGATGCGAACAACAACCCGCTACGGACACTGGGTACAATTTCCCTCATGGTGAGGTTAGGCTCCTATCTCGTTCAGCTAGAGTTTATTGTATGCAAGTCACTTGCAGCACCAGTCATACTGGGTTGTGACTTTTGCGACCGCTTCGTGGAAGCCATCCGTCCTCGGAATAGAACTGTGGAACTCGAAGACGGGTCTACGATCCCAATCGTTCGTAAACCCTTACAGAGAGCAGCGCGAACACGCGTTCCTCTCCCTGTCGCGCAGGAATCTGTGAAGAAGGACCCGGTGTCTACACGGGTAAAGGTTGCGAAGTCAGTGGCTATCCCGCCAGAAACCCATGTTTGGGTCACAGTTGTTACCAAGCAAATCGGTGTGCATGTGGTACAACCGAACCCGTCTCTGTATACGCGGCGTCAACTCGCCCTTGCGAATGGGGTTGTCTCCGTGGAACCGGATAAACCTTTCAAGGTTTTGGTAGCCAACTTTGGAAAGACAACGCAGCATTTGGTCAAACACCAGATCCTGGGTTCTGTTCTTCCACACCCGCATGCGGTCGTGCCTACAAAGATCTCTATCGCAGAGGTCCTTGGTGTGGCGGACCCTAAGGAGGGGGAGGACACTGCCGAAATCGCGGAAGACGGTGAGCATACGACTGCAGCTCCACACGCTAAACACTTAAACCTCAGGAGGTTACGGCCCCTATCACAGGAGCAGACCAGACGGATCCTGTTCAGGAATTGGAGAAATGGGATCTCAACCATGTACCCGCATCTCATCGGGAGAAGCTGAGGCACATGCTTCGTGAATTTACCCCCATGTGGGATGGTTCCCTTGGAACTATTGGGATTACAGAACACCGCATCGACTTGTTACCGAACACTCGGCCTATTGCCCAACACCCTTACAGGGCTGGACCAAAAGCTCGGGAAGAGGAGAAATCTCAGGTGGAGAAGATGCTTAAAGCGGGCGTAATTGATCCTGCCCACTCCGCCTGGGCCTCACCAGTGGTGATAGTTCCGAAACCGGATGGATCGTGGCGTTTCTGCATCGATTACAGACGCCTGAACGAGGTAACCATTAAGGATGTGTACCCGATCCCTCGGATGGACGAATACATCGACTCCCTTGGGAGCGCTACTGTTTTCTCTACCCTCGACGCCAATTCGGGCTACTGGCAAGTCCCTATTAGGGAGGAAGATCGAGACAAAACGGCTTTCGTGTGTCATCAAGGACTTTTCCGATTCCGGAGGATGCCTTTTGGGTTGACAAATGCCACCGCAACGTTTCAACCTGGCGATAGACATTCTGTTGGCTCCCTTCAAGTGGAGGACGTGTCTATTGTATTTAGACGACATTATTGTCTTCTCCAACAACCTGGATGACCACCTCGAACACGTCAGGGACGTAATGAAGATACTCCGCGACGCGGGAATCACCTTGAAACTAAAGAAGTGCGAGTTTTTCACCGATTCATTTAAGTATCTGGGTCATATCATCCGTCCCGGACACCTTTCAATCGATGAAGTACGAGTGAAATCCTTGAAGGAAGCAAAACACCCGAAAACTCAAACGGAGTTGCGATCCTTCTTAGGTCTGTGTAACGTGTATCGCCGATTCCTCCCGAACTTTGCGGATATTGCCACCCCCCTCAACAGGCTCCTGACGAAGGGACAACCAGTTGAACTGGAACCTTTTGGCGACGCGGAAGCGTCTGCCTTCACGGCACTGGTGAATGCCGTAACATCACCGCCAATCTTGGCTCTACCCAATCCTGGGCTCCCTTACGAAGTGGACACCGATGCTAGTGCAAACCAAGTAGGGTGTGCACTGTTCCAATCCTCTGAGGATGGGGAACGTCACACTATTGGGTACTGGTCACGTTCCCTGAATGTCCATGAAAGGAACTACTCGGTCTCCGAGAAAGAATGTTTAGCCGTTGTGTGGGCCTTAGCTACACTTCGCCCGTATCTGATGGGTACTCGTTTCAAAGTCCATACGGACCACGCATGCTTGCGTTGGCTCCTGGAGATCTCCGAACCCTCGGGCCGCCTTATGCGCTGGCGTCTCCAACTGTCGGAATTCGACTTTGAGATCCTGTACAAGAAAGGGAAGCTGAACACTCAGGCTGATGCACTATCCCGCTTGGGAACCACAGCGGAAACGGAGCCCTACGAGGACGATGACATCCCATGTTTTATGGTATCGGACCTCGAGGGAGGAGCTCAACCGCTGACGGATGATGTTTGTGACGATATACTCGTCAACGAGAGTCTGGATTCGCCGACCAGCTCTTTTATACCTATCTCTTCAGAGGAGATGATACGCAAGCAACAGCTCGACCCATTCTGTACACGGATTCGGGCTCGCCTCAACGGAGGATTTCAGTTACCTTTCGAGGACGACGATCAGGGTTACCTAATCAGGACCGTTGGACCTCGCCCGAGGATAATGGTGCCGCACACCCTACAACAGAGGGTATTACACCTCACTCACTATGTGAAGGTTGGCGCCCACCCCGGGGGAAGAAAACTGTACCTCACGTTGAGAAGGGACTTTTACTGGCCGGCAATGGCATTCGATTGTTACGCCGTCAAACGGGCCTGCGCCAATTGCGCCAAGAATGACGTCAAACTTCGGAAGCACTCTAAGAAGTTGACGCTGTTCCCGGCACGGGCTCCACTCGAATTCGTGGCCATAGACATCCTAGGGGAGTTTATCAGGACGCCCCGAGGTCATCGGTATCTGCTTGTCATTTCTGACAGATTCTCTAAGCTAACGAGAACTGTGCCACTGAAGCGGATCACCGCCGCTACCGTCGCGCAAGCGTTCGTGACCCATTGGGTGTTCGTATATGGACCGCCGGTGCAGTTGTTATCCGACAACGGAGGGCAATTCGCATCAAAGATCTTTCAGGATGTATGTCGAATCCTTGATGTAAGGAATTTATTTGTTACTACGTATCACCCTCAGGGGAATAGCCAGGTGGAGAGGTTTAACCGCACGATACTCAACGATTTGAGATCGTATGTTGCGGATCACCCCAAAAATTGGGACTTGTACATAGACGCTATCACGTATGCATACAACACCCAGGTACATCGGGTTACATCGTTATCCCCATTCGAACTGGTACCGTCGAGGACATCGCCGCCGGTCGCCATCGAGGCTCAACCGACGCTGTCGACGTACCCGTCACCGGGATTGTACCGAGAAGCCTGGAAGGAGTGGCTTACGAAGATGGTGCCGATAGCCCGGAAAGCAATGGACAAAGCTCAACGCGCCTACAAGAAGGACTTTGACAATCGGGTTCGCAAACCTCTACCTCAGGTGGAGCCCGACGACTTCGTCTTCCTTCGAAAAGAATACTACAATCCTGAAAAGGAACGTAGGCACAAGCTTTCGCCAATTGTGGACGGACCCTATCGTGTGGTTTCTGTAGACCCGGACACGGTGGTATTGGATATCGTTAACCGCCACGAACGGATCTCCAGGGACCGCATCACACGAGCGCCCAACCCAAATGTGGAAGTGGTGTCGGCACCAACGCCCTCCACAGGGGATGATTCAACGGAAGTTAACCCGTCAGGCGGAGATTCGAACACCCGCCCCGTTATACTTCCGCACCCGGAACGTGGTTTAACCGACCTACCGGAAACTTCGGATACTCCCGAACCTGGGCCCGCTCCCTCAAGGGCCCAGTCAACGAACTCTTACAGAGTTACTCCCCCACCGGAGGTAGTCAAGCCTCCTGGCTCTCCGCCTAAGGAGGGGGAGGAGGACTTAGTTCCTTCGCAGGACGATGTTTCGGCGTCAGCCAGTCGCCCTAACAGGGAATCTAGTTCTCACAGTGAGACGGCGAGCCCGACCGAGCCGGCGACAGAGAAGTCACAACCCCAGCGTATGGGTAGCGACATCACCGCCGACCCAGCCGAGCACGACGTCAGAAAAGATGACGAAAACCCGCCTAGGGAGAGTCGTGTGGAGAACTCCGCACCCGGAACGCCTACAGAGCCGACGATCACCCGCCGCCGCGGACGAGACACTGAGGTGTCGCACACTCAAACCCCGCTTTCTCGGGAACGAGCTGTGTCAGCGGACCCGCACGGGGAAGATCTCGACGACGAGGTTGACCAAATTTGGCTCTCCGTTATGGAATGGGAATAGGAACTCCTATGGAGACACTGGAACCCTCAGGAATGGGAAAGAAATGAGTGAGACCCGTCGGGGACAGCTCAGGAGAGTGCTAGCGCGTGTCGCAAGCGCCACCTCACATCCGCATAGGCAGATTTTCCCGCACAAGGAACGGTCACCCCACACGGGGCGCCCGCGCATTTGTGTGGCACACGTCGAATGGCACCGAGCCAATCAAAAGGCTCTGACGACCAACCGTCGCGCAAACCGCCTCCGTCGCACGGCGCGTTGCACGGGAGCAACCTTCGTCCCCGTAGCTCGGGTTGACGTTGAAGTCGTACCCCCCTGAGATTGGAGACGCTACCGCGTCGCGGTTTCTCAACCGTCACCGAATCTAAGAACACCGTTGTTATCGGGAAGATCTCAGCTTTAAGAAAAACTCAAAACTGGGCCGTTTTGACTCCGTAGACGGAAGTTACAACGTAGCCCACAGGCCACTCGGCGCCGTTTGGACGAAGTGCTGAGACCCGCTCGCAACACGGAAAAGAACCCACCGGGGTGTGTCTAAACCCTACGTTGACACCCTCAAGGAAACTAGAGCGTTCCAAGATGGAAGAGAAGCCCGAACAGGGAAAAGTGTACCCGCAGGAATTCGTTATCGATCGCATCGTGCGTCACATCTACACCCCCGAGGGAGAACTTCGCTACCAAGTCCGATGGTACGGATTCTCGCCTGATGAGGATACAGTGGAACCCATTGAGCACCTTCCGAGGTCTAAGGTTTTATCCTATCACCGACGCGCTCGGGTAACCTTGCCTCCAAATCTGGATCGTGCCCAAGTCGGGTAAGCCACCACGGGAACTGGTGTGGATGGGACCTTGAAGTGAGGAAGATGTTGGACCTCTGAAGAGGAATTGAGGAGAGTATCCCGAAGAACACGTATTGAGAGGGAATGTCTACTGGCCCTCGGCCTAGCGCCGTTAACCGGGGAACACAGCACCGGTTATCGGGACAGTTTATGATGAAAAAAATGGAAAAGAAGACCCACGAAGTGGAGAAGAAGATTAAGAAGAAGATTGGACCCTAGGAAGGGAAGAATTTGAAGACGAAGATGAAGAAGATCCTAAGAAGGAAGAAGAAAAGAAGTAGAAGTTAAGATCCTAGGAAGGAAAAAGAAAAGAAGTTATGCAAATATCAGAAGTTTACTATTGTCGCCAAGCTATGGACTCCACAATTGCCCGAATGCGGAACTACGGAAAGCCCGAGGAGGGACCCGCCCCACCGTTGGGATTCTGACCCTGATGGTACGCCGAGGCGAAAGCCAACATCTGGCTCACATCCGTCATACCCGGAGGAATCGGAATGCCCGCGTTCACGAGGCCTTGTCGCACACTATCCGCTTGCGGAGTGGCAACTGGCGCCTGCGCAAGTGTTCACACCCCACCCGGGGGGAGCAGATGGACCGCCACCGGATGCATTCGCCGCCGCAGCTGAGGTCGTTCCCACTGGTTGGAAGGGTACAGATGGCTCCACAGGGAGTACTCCACTAGGAGCTGGCATGTCGTTATCCAACGCTGGATCGTCCAGGTCTACTGGAGGCTCGTACTTGTAATCGTCGGTATAAATGAACCCCGTCGGGTGTCCCACCGGCATCGGTCGAGGCGAGTCAATCAGCGCCCGTGCTTGCGCCGCGCTGATGCGAACCCCTTCGAAGGGATTGTAATAGACCCAGTTACCGGAGCCCGGATCGTACCGGCCAGGAGACTTGTCTCGCGCGGATCCTTCCCCAGCGGTCTGA